>KQ435720.1:2211645-2225933 GCA_001276565.1 Melipona quadrifasciata | reverse complement strand
ATGTGGCTCTGTTCCACTAAATATAATAAAATATATGTATGTAATATAAAAGATTTTATGCAGTCTTACAATTTGAAATATGTTATGGCTACCAATATGTTTATTCTTGTTTTCTTCTATTCTCTCATTTTTAATTCCTTTTTTCATTATAGACAACATGTCATTTGAAGAATTTGTAATTTTTTCTGTACAGTTAACAATTATTTGTCCCTTATTATCTTTGTATAATTTTAAATCAATCTGATTCTTGTCTAATAAGTCATTTATTTTCTCATCACAAATTTCTAAATAGGATACCCTAGAAACAATAAATGTCCTTCTCATGATTTCTCAAAAATTACAGACACTATCTACAATACAAACCTCAATAAAAATTCACGTTGAATGACATTTGAAATAGCATCAAATATATATTCAACAGTAAGTGGTATTATTCCTGGATCTTCCGAGGTACCTATCATTGTATATGTTTTACCAGAATTAAACTGACCATAACAAAATACTGTTCCATTGAAGCCATTTACAGTAGCATCAACAATAGATTTAACAATACTGTCAAATATTATAGAATTTTTTGTATTTACATCAAAATTATAATCTGTAAATAAAGTATTAAAGATAAGTAATATAATAACAAAAAAGACATTACAATATCATAATAAATGTTCACAATTAATACTTCATCTATTTCTCTTATTGTGTACAAACAGTAAATACTAATTATCCAATGATTTATAGCAAGAATGATTTAATGTAATTGAATACATTAACAAACAATTACTGATTAATCGTTTGTGATGAGTAATGGAACTTCTACATTTTTACTAATTTTCTTTGCCAGTGAAAATATGTTATTTAATGAAAAATGACAAGCAGGTTATAGTTCGGGATAATTACTTTTGTACGCAGGGAGAAATAGTTCAGATAGCGTTGAAACCATTGACACGTACCAAAATGAAATCCGTTATCGTGCCATTTACTTGTCTTTTGCTCTAACGAGACAATCGAGTTTTCCTTTACGATCCATTGCATCGACAAATTTTCATCTAGCTCCTGTTGCGTCGGAGGTCTTAGTTTAATTCCCACCTTAACATCGCTTGACATTTCGACAGTGTATTAAACAAGACGGCATAGAAATTTTGAATGAAATTTTTTTCACGTGGCCACTTCGCCTACAATTTGCTTTTTACGTCTTTTCAGCCTCGTTACATATTGCCCCTCAAATCGCAACTGCCATTTAAAATGACGACTGCTTTAATGTTCATTTAAATTTAAATTTCCTACGGTTTGATTGGTTCAATCAAGCATGCAGTGCAATAAGCAAGAACGTGATAAGACTAGAATATTTGTAAGACTGAATATAATAGACATAAGACTGAATATATAATACATTTGAATACTGTACATTTTAGAATAGCATACGCGTTCAATGGATTATTTAATGCATTCCTTGATGATTAATTGCAATGTGAACGAGAGTTTGGAATTAAATCGATCGAAATTTAAGTAGATAATCATAGATAAATAATTAACAGGTAAATCGTTGTTTCTTTGCATAAGTTGTAGATTTTTGTATATACGAAAGCGAATCTTAAATGACAAAGTTTATTTATATTATTACGTTCATTTTCCAACTTTGTTGTCATTGCTCACCAGTTTAAATTTGTGATTTTTATATCCAATTATCAGTTCGATACTATCGAATCTTTAACAAAATGATATCGATAGTAGTGTCTGCTACATTGTTGACTGAAGCGTTCTGTTTGTGAAACGTTAATTTCTCGACGTAGAAAAATACCAGTCTACATCTTTAATTGTAGTAAATTATTTTGGATTTAATGTTGCTTATATTGCACTGTACTAGATGTATTTTTCGAAAGAACAGTTTCTGAAAACCCGCTTTATAAATGTTGCATAGGTTAGAACTTATTAAAATGAACTATCTTCTAATATAATATTTTACGATGCTTTTGAATATTATTGGAAAAAATTCTAACAATGAGTTTAAATTCTAAAAATTCTAAATTTTGAAGATTTTTACTTTTTTCTTTTTATTTGTTTTATCCAGAAAGAAAAAATGAGCAATATCAATGATCATTGATTACTCTTTTTCTTTTCTTAAATTTAAAAGGCACAAGTATCACAATGGACCGTGGCAAGGCAGGAATTGGTAGAGGAGCAAAAAGTAAAATTGCACAACACCCCTCTGATCTGTTCGCACTTGGATCCAAAAGCTCTCGCAATGAAAGTTCTGATGTTAAAAGACCAGGTGTTATTCACTCCAAACCAAGTAGTAGTAGTACTTCATCTTCTGGTAAATGAAACGTTGTCCTTTTATGTATATAGATAAACAAGCGTTTGAGAAATTTAAATAAAATATATTATAATATGTTGTAGGAAATGATAGGAAAAAGGAAGCACCATCAGGATCACTTCAGTCTTTTCAATACATCCCACAGAAAAAGCCTAAACTTGCAACACATGTGTCTCATCAGCGGCCACCATTCTCAAGCGCTGAGGCTTGGGAATTGGTAGCTATAGATATTGATCCAGCAGATTTTGTCCCAATGGTTCTAGAAGCTAATGACAATGATGAAGGTGACAAAGTTATAGGCATTATTTGTGGTGCCATAAAAACGCTTAAAAATCAAAAATGGAAACCTGATACATTGGTTTACATGGGACTGTTATACTTGGCAAAAATTCGTCCTTCCATGTTTTCAAATGATTGTATATTACATGCATTATCCTCTTTACTAAAACGGGATCAAGGACATAATTATAAAACAAAAGGAAACCCATTAGTTCCTGTACTTGCAGCTAATTTGTTAATGAAGGGATTTCATGATAAAAGGAATTGGCCAGAAATCTTTGTCAAGGTTGCTTGAATGTCTACGTTACATTAATAATTATTAGTACTATGTAATAATTTAATTTTTATTGTTTTCTTTATAGCTATATATTGAGGATGCTTTGGGTGAAAGAGTATGGATTGATCACGAAGAATGCAAAGGTTTTGTAGATAATATTTTAACAGGATTTAATACAAGGCATCCACCGAAAAGTGTTCTACAACCAGAGCTATCTGTCTTAACACCACGAGATTGTCATAGTCCGTCTACAGTTGATGATGATGATCCAGGATCTTCATCTGTACAGTTTTCTGGAGATAAAGAAAAAATCGAATTTCCTGTTACTCCCAGATATGCTCATTGTATAGAGAACATAGAGTTTATTGTTCTTGAAGCCGTGAAAGAACAATTAAACAGACGGCAACCAGAATCAATTACGAAAAATTTTTTAAAATTACTTTCTTCAGCCTGTGGTTTTGTGGAAATCAGAAATATCGCCGTGCCAAAATTAGAAGTATGGTTACACAACCCGAAATTAATGAGACCTGCTCAAGAATTACTGAGCTACATTTGTTACAATTGTACTTCCCATACGCAAAGAGACGTCGAAGTCATAAGTCAATTAGTAAAAATGAGATTGAAAACTAAAGCAGTAATTAATTTGTATTTGAATGGTGTAAAGGAATTAATCGGCCTGCATCCTGAAAATTTGTCTACTATCTTAAAACATACAATCTACAATGAATTATCTAATGCAAGAAATCCAAATAATATGCCAATGCTAGGTGTAATGTTTCAAACTTTACCTGAGCAAGCAGCTAAATTACTTGCAGAAATATTTCAGGATTTATTAATGAACCGAGAAGATTACCTTAGACCTTTGCGTGCACTGCTCAGAGAAATCATACGTGTTTGCCGGCATGATATTAATTTACTTATCTTTGCGCGCACGTTGATGTCTGAAAGACAGGATATAGCGCAACAGTTGCTTAATTTTGAATTCAAAGAACGAGTCTTCATTTCAATTGCAGATTTATTGTGCTTATGTATGTTACTAGCTATCAGCCCACAAGTTAAAGAAGCCGCGGCATTAGCACAAAGAGGTGACAAAAAAGATATAGCTTTATTACATCAATTTAAAAATATGGTAGCGACAATACAATTCGAAGCCGTGTTATGGCTACAGAATTCAGCGCCACAGATGTATGCTATTGGAAAAAATGAGTTGCTTCATGCTTTACATAAAATCTTACTGCTTGAACCACCAGAGCAGTACTATAAATTAGATAATTGGCCGCCTGAATCTGATAGAGTGTTTTATTTACGCCTTATCTCGGATGTTCCATTATTACAGAATACATTGTTAAGACTGCTGCTGATCGGTTTTTCAAAAGTATGTATCTAGAGTAATGAATTTATTCGTTTCTAGCATGCCTTTTTAACATAATAATTTAAGTGTTTTATACTCTTTGTTTTAGGAAAATGGCATTACTCATTCAGAAACATTAGATCTAATAGATCAGTTAATTAGGCGAGCGGCAGTTAATTCCACTGAGAGTTTCCCAACACTACAAGCTGATAAATTAGATATAATTGAATTTATTTTTAACTTGTGTATTTATCAACCACCAGGAACTATAAACATACCGTCAAAGTATTTACAGATTGTAGTAATATTATAAATTTAACTAATTCAATAGAAACTTATATTAGTTATTTATTTATTTTCTTACTTTTATTTAGCTATGTACCACCTACTTTGGCGATATCAAATTTATACTGGAAAGGATGGATAATGTTATTAATACTGGCTGCTCACAATCCTTCTACTATTGGTGCGGTTGCATGGAAACGATATCCCATTTTACGAACTTTGATGGAAATGTGCATTACGAAGTACGTGGAAATTTTTATATAATCGCGTAGAGAAAAATATTTATATTCTTTTTCAATAGATCTCTTTTAATATGTCATTCCTTTGTAGCCATTTCTCTTATCCACCACCAACGATGGCATTGCCAGAAATAATAGAGCAAGAACGTTCGAAAGAATTGCAAGTCGAAGCTATAGAAAAACAAGAAATATTAGAATATGAATCGCACTTAGCCGCTGCATCTACAAGGATACAAATATCAGAACAAAATAGTTTACTACTGTCACAACTGATGACTATGGAACCAACTGGTATTGCTAGAAGACCACCTCCAGCGGTGTTAGAGCAAATACAATCATTAAATGTGTCCCATAGATTGGGACATCTACTTTGTCGATCTCGTAAACCAGATTTCTTGTTAGATATAATACAAAGGCAACAACAAAGTTCGTCTCAGAGTATGCCATGGCTAGCAGATCTTGTACAAAATAGCGAAGGATCTCTTAGTCAATTACCTGTACAATGTCTTTGTGAATTTTTATTGTCCACTAGTACTCAAGCTGTGGAGAAACAACCAAGACAGCAACAATTATTAGCTCATCTTCAAATGTTATTAACCGATC
This sequence comes from Melipona quadrifasciata, assembly GCA_001276565.1. Taxonomy (NCBI): domain Eukaryota; kingdom Metazoa; phylum Arthropoda; class Insecta; order Hymenoptera; family Apidae; genus Melipona; species Melipona quadrifasciata. The sequence goes on along the minus strand of KQ435720.1, from coordinate 2,220,585 downwards.
CCGAACAGGATCGACAACATGCCTACGAGGTCTTAGAATATTTCTTAAGAAGACTGAGCAGCCAACAAACTGGCAGTCGCCTCCAAGCAATTACAGGTTTAAAGATGGTACTTGGATCAATACCTACCGAAGAAGAACCCATGGATATAGATGGAGAAAATGAAAAGTAATTCAAAAAGTACACTTTTAATGATATTTATTCAAAGGATAAAGAACCTAATACGAACTGTTCATTTCAGAGAGATCTGGCTTCTTCGCAAATTACCGTCCATACCTCATTTCTTATCAGTACGATCTTTAGTTTCTACTGCTCTTCGTGGTGCATGCCAAGTCGAAAATAATCCAGATCTTGTGCACGCGTACATATCTTATCTTTCTGCACATACTACGGACGACGATTTACCTGATTTAACCGATTTGGCTAACGAAATATCTCAGTTGGTAGTCGAGCGAAGTACAATTATAGCAGCTATTCTACCACAATCAGAAATTGATAATCCACAAGCTAAACAGACCTTGCATGCGTTCATGGTGATTTTTTGCAATTATCTAGAAAAAGCTCGGTCTCCGAGAGCAGAGGAATATACGTGGTCCGAGAGTCAAGATCAGATATTAGTACAATGGAGTACAGGAGAAGAATGCACTATGCATATTTTAGTTGTCCATGCTATGATAATCTTATTAACGTACGACTCCGATGACGATGTATTGTTTGATATTTTACTTGAAACTTGGTTTCCACTAAATACAGAACCACCAAAAGCTTTCCTCGTTGATACAAGTGAAGAAGCTTTACTAATACCAGATTGGTTAAAATTGAGAATGATCAGAAGCAACGTACCACGTTTAATTGACGCAGCTCTTAAAGATTTGGAGCCGCAACAATTGGTCCTTTTTATTCAGAGCTTCGGTATTCCTGTCCCTTCGATGACTAAATTATTGCACACACTAGATGCTGGTGTGCAAATCGATCCAAGTTCAGTTGGTGAAGCAGTGCTCGATAAAACATACATGGCACAATTAGTTGAAGTGCAGCATAGAAGAGGAGCAACAGGTGGGCTAGTTTTTGTACAAGTTTTGCAATTGATGGAGCCAGAATTACCTGATGAAAATGCAGTAACTATTGGACAGTTACAAGAATCTTTACCACTAAGTGCTATAGTTCAAAAACAATCTGTTATACAATCTTCTATTAAAACGGATGTTCCGCATTTGATTAATAGATTATTTATCGAAAATATACCAATGAATCAAAAGGTAGACGCATATCGCCGATTGCATAAAACCTTAGCAAAGGACTTGCAGAAATCTACCAAAGAAAGTGGAGCCGTTGTATTAGCAATACAACATATATGTAGTGTATTAAGTTCAATGCAAGTTAAACAATTCCTAGCATCACTTGTTCATATGCCTCAGTATTCTTGTACTCTGATGCGAGTAATATTGTTGCCTTTAAAAAAGTCATCGACTTCGAAGCAAGTGGTCGAATTAGCTCGTAATATGTGTCTAAATTTGATACAATTGATAGGCGACGTGAAAGCCCCAGTTCTGTCTATTTTACGAGACTTTGCAAACGTGCAATTAACCAAAACACCAAAAAGCATGGAATTAACAATATTGATGCAAAATCGAGATCCTGGATCCATATTAGAAAGTACAGATCCAGTGAATTTAGAAGCAGTTGGACGTAAATTGTTAGACATTTGTTTGAAACAACAGAAAACTGATATTCTTGTTGAAGCAATGGCACGATTATTAGTGAATGACAGTAACGAAGGTATTTTAAAACCACGAACCGGTTTACTAATTGACTGGTTAGCATCTGTTGAGCCGGAATTAATTGGAACATGTCCCACTCTCCAAATGAAACTTTTATTTGGAAAAACGAAGATACAAATGAAAATTGATAACAACATTATGAGCTCGCATTCGTTTAGACCTTATTTGTTAACTTTATTGACACATAGAGCAAGCTGGGCAACTTTGTATAAATGTGTTGGACATTTGTTAGATAAATGCGATGATGGGTAAATAAAAAATAATTTAAATACATAATTTAAAAAAAAATTTATAGGTATGATCCGACGGCTGTTTTAGATTTCTTGTGGGCATTAACTTGCAATCCAAAGCTCTGGCAAGGCAGAGATAAATTCACGCCAAAACATTATGTACCAGAAAATATTTTACTTTTACATGAAAAACAATTATTGACGCTTGTAGCATATATAGTAGCAGAAGCTGTTATTATACATAATTGTCAGAGTAGAAACATTGCGCTTGCTCGAATGGATTCACGTCTTGATTTATTATTACACTGTATTTCTACAGATGATCATTTAGTTGCCAACGTTGTAAAATATTTGGCTGAACGTATGATGAACGACTCAAAGTACGTTTAATTTAACATAGCGTTAAGTTTTCTGTTCATAAAGTATCTTTTAAATAGTTTGCTCTTTTATGTTTTAGCGTTGATTCCGATATGGTCCATCAATTTTTGTTACATATGTACATGAAAATACCTAAAGTAATATGTTATTTAGATACATTTCAAACTAAAAAATTTGTCGGAGGAGCAAAGATTACAGAATGGACTGGTTCTGTTTTGGATTGCATGAGTCATTCTTTGTTAACTGCCTTAGCAGCAACACCGAGACAAAAGTCGTGGAATTCCAGGTCTCAAGACTTCGAATTATGTGCTCGAAAAATGGCTGCTGTACATCCTATTTTAGTTTTGCGACAGCTTCCAATGTTAGCGTCGTCATTAATGGGAAGATCTTATTTGGATTTTAGTCAATTTAGAACAGGACATCATTTAAATCTTTTTGTACAAATAATGGGATTACTAGAGTTATTACAACCGCATTTATTTAGCGAAGAACATCAGACTGCTTTGGAAGATACATTAGAGAATTATTTTCAATGTTTCCAAGTGTGTAAAGGAGTATTTGCACGTTAAATAATATAAATTAAATTAAAGATTACTAATGAATTTAATTTTCAGAATTATGGCCCTGTAAAAGATCTCATACCACTCTTAAATAGATTTATTACGTTACTACAAGCATACATTTCTTACGATGCACAAAGGGCGTTAAAATATTTGCAGAAGCATGCTCAGGCTCTACAGTAAGTAATACTTGTAATATGTTTTAATCAATTTCAGATATCAGCTTACCCTTACATATAGTGAATTACAGGTACACTATCCAAATTTAGTTACACTTAGGACGCTCGTATCAGGCATTCCAATGCCAAGAGAAGGAGAAGATATAGAGGAGATTTTAATTACTGTTCCTCCTACTCCACCTCCAGAATCTATTATTCCACAGCATTGGTCATCATTGCTAACTACATTATCTAAACTGCAAGGTGAAGGTATGAAAACTATGTTATGACTTCAGTTGAAATTTCGTTATAATATTAGAATATATAAATTTTGATATTATGCGTTAGATGTATTTAGTGCTCTTCAAGAAATTGAGCACTTATCATCACGAAAACCAACGGTTTTGGAATCTATAACAGACAATATAGCGGAATTGCTTGTATCTCCACAAAGTAACATAAGATCTCTTGCGCATACATTACTAGCAAGAGCATTAAAACATCGTCCTGCGTCAAATGCAAATATCTTATCCGCATTTCAAAGATGCTTGGACAGTTCTAGAGCTGATATATTAATGTCAGCTCTAGAAAAATTACCAGAAATTGTATTATGTATGCAAGGTATATTTCCCTTCTTATTTTAATTTTTAAGTTATTTTGATAATGTGCATTATAATTTTAATAAATTATACTTTATTTCAGAACATGCTTTACCACTAATGCAAAAAGTATTTGAATTAGGAGTAAATTCAAATGTGAATACTATACCATATATAAATAAAACAATTGCTCTATTAAATACACAGCAAGGTTGTTAATATCATGAAAATTGTAATTTTATATTTTGTATAAACTGAAATAAAAAATTTTTTATAGAAAAACAATTATGGCATTTATTTTATCTTTCCAGATAGTAGTACATTTTATTAAAATAATATTACCAAAAAAATTTTGTACTTATAACAGATAAAATTAATTAAATGTTTTAGATAGCTAGATTTATAATTAAATTGTTTCTTATTACACTACAGGTATATTACAAGTAATGACATTAATGTTACATTAACATAAACATTATACAATAAACTACAAAATATATATTATATAAATGCTTCAGGTGGCACATTGTTAACTGTATACATATTCATAAATGTTGCAATAGCAGTTCTAATATCCCAATTGGCATCTTCAAGATATTGATGACAAAATTTCATATTCATTGTAGTTAATTCATGTAAAAATGTAAGTAGTTGTTCTTTCTCAGAAACACTAAACACTGTTGGAATAAATTTCGGGGCACCTTTTGATTCAAACTTCATTTCACTGTTTCCTAGCAAAGTACCATTAGCAGGTGTTCCATCCAAATAACACTGATCATTAGTAATGCAATATTCATTATCTTCTTTCTTCATAATTATAAAAGTTCTATTGAAAAACATTGGTGGACATTGATGAATGTCTCGGAATGAAAACATTCCTTGCACAGAAATTGCAAGGTGGATCTCTCCTTCATATAATAAATCTACATGAAATGTTTTGAAGTGGTGTGTAGTAGGTGGTTGATTCCTGAGTGCAGAAATAATTTTTTCTGGGCCACGTAATAAAAATTCTTGACACTTTGCATAATCAACGAATTTTAGTAAATTTCTATTTGTAACAAACATTTTAGTTAATTGTTTGTGAATATAATTTGAAACAGATCCTAGGCTCATAGAATAAAGTGCATCTCTATCATATAAACCATTTATCACTTGCCTATCATCTTGATCATATAATGTGAAATAATGTTTCACAAACTGTTTGATCAGACAAGTATTGGTACCATCTCTCAGAAAATTACTTTGGATACTAGGAACAAACTTCTGCTCCATACCTATTACAATGCCATCCAGTTTTTGTAAATGAGGAAAAACATTCTTTACTGCTTGTACATAATCTTGACACTTGCTATATTTTGTACACAATGGATTTCCATCTAACCAAAGTTCACTTATTTTAAACTCACTGAAATAGCGTAAGTATTCTACATCTGCAATTTGATTGTGACGTAAATCTAATTTGGTTAAATGATAATTGAAGAACTTTTCGAAAAAGACAATGCTTGTAATTTCATTGTATTTTAAACTCAGTTCTCTAATAGGTAATCGTGAGTCACGATTATTGCTTAAAATACCCATTTTGGTACATCTTAAAACGAAGTGTAATACTTTAGGTAAAGATATGGGACAATATATAGAGTTTAATGATTTTTCATTTTCAAAGTCATCAAGGTTCAATACTTTTTTTGTAGGCTCATACCTATAATAAAGTGCCTGTGCTATAATTCTATTAGGATTCAATTGTAAACTTTGAGAATTTATATATCCTAATACGATATCAATACGTAATTCTTGTCCATTTGATAGAGTTATACATAAACCTTGCTTTACAAGATTTTCAATAGCACTGGAGCTACATTTTGTAAGGAATGTACTTTTGTTAGGTCTTTCTTTTTTGTACATAACAGGCAATATAATTTCAGGCTCACAAGCAACAATAATAGTTCGTAACATTTCTGTTGCACTACATTGTCCTACATTAAACAAAATGAACTTGTGCCATAAATCTTGACGTGCTGCCAAAGCTGATTCTTCAATATTAAATGATGGTTTAATATGTGTCAGTCGTAATGGTTCCCAACTTTCAACAACTTCTGTTTTTGCCATTATTCTTAAGGATCCACAATTAGTAATAATTAAATTTATACAGTTTATGTTTTTACAATAAAATTGAACGTATTGACATTATACGATTCAATGAATTAGTCTTAAAATACTAGAAATTAATTGTAAGAAAGACAAAGAATTTTGTACAACTAATGATAAAGTGATTTCTTTGTGCAATTGTTCAGACATATGAAAAATTATTCAAACAAATCATTCTATATAAAAACAAAAATTACATCATAAATAAACATTATTTTCCCAAATAATTTTATGTTAAATACTCGATTTTATAAATTTTTATTAATATATATTTCAATTATAAATATCGAATAAGATAAATTTTGTTGTAATATTTTTTTGTAAATTTATTACGATCTTGTATTTCAAACAGATCTTATTAAATGTAATATCTATTAAATGTAATGTACCTTATAAAAACAAAAATTTGTTTATGCCTTAATATTTAAAATTTCACAACAAAAGTATCTCATTATATATGGAAATCTTAAATTTAATAAATTAAATTTCAGTTACACGAATTATTCTCCTTAGATTAGCTTGCATTCAATTTTATTGTATTTACAATAATAAAGTTATTTGATAATTGTTTTGAAAACCAACAGGTACTTAATTTTAATAAGCAATTGAAATGATATGGGGTTAATTTAAGCATTGACTAATGATAGATCAGACATTAGATCACAGACGAGGTATATGAATAGACATTGCACCTTATGGGTTTTCGCGGCCGAAGATCTGAAATACCGACATAGTAAAAAATCTCTGGTTTTTTAGCGCAATCTACATTTAAACAAAGAAGAATTAGGGAACTACATCCAGTAAAACGAGGGAAGTACGTCAAGTAGTGAAGGCCCCAGGAATATGATTTCTGAAACCCACTACAGTGCTGTCAACAACTGCGAAGCCTTCTTCGATCGTTCATACAACTTGTACTTGAAACAAAACTCACAAACTAAAAAAGGTTGGTAAAATCAGTAAAATATAACTATTACCTTGTAGTTGTATGAAACATCATATTAATGTAACAATTTTTACCACTTAGTTATTTTTTTGGTCACTATTCATCACTATTTTTAAAACAGCGTCTGTATCTCTGTATATTTTCTGTAACTATTACTTTATATTGGATTACTATTATAATTTAAATCAAAGAAGCAATAAAAAGATTTGCAATGAAAATATATTACATATGCAAAAAAATATCAGTAAAAGGAGTATTTCGAAAATTCGAATATTCAGCCAGAATTCCTTCTCGTTCACGAGATATTCCAATTTCAAATTTTGTTAAAAACCTCTTTTTCAGAGAACCGCTCAACGGCGGGCTATGTTTTACCATCTCGTTTCATCTTGTGTTCTCCTAATACAAAATTAGAATTTTTCATTTATACATTCCGGCTCGGGCACGAGGCATGTCAACTTACTTAGTGATATTTCGCAAAAGCTGTCTATCAGAAGAATCGCTCATCGGCTGGCTGTGTTGTACCACCTCGTGGAGTCTTATCTTCTCCTGATACATCATTCGATTTTTTAGACGGATATTCCTTTTCAAGTAACATCTTATTATAAAAAAGAAAATATGTGTATTGTATCGTTTAAAAAAATATATTTGAATTCGAAATTGCGAAACAGGTGATTTTCAAAATATAATTTAGAGTACGCAATGTGTCCCTTTATTCCGAACAATATTTGTAAAAACATTTTGATAATTCAAGTGTTCTAGAAAATTATGTTTGATGACAACTAATTTAGGCTATGAATTTATAGGTTTTTAAATAAAAAACATGTATCTAATTATTCTTAAAATATATAAAAATATCATTAAAATGCAAACATAGTTTCATTTTGCAAAAAATATAAAAATTATAGACTCATTAAAGTTTCATATTATTCAAAGTAAACTTATACACAGAGGGCAGCATAGGTGTAAATATAACACCATTGACAAGTGGGTTGGGCATTGAGAGTAATTCTCTTATATATTGTGAGTCATATGTTAAAATAAATTTTTTTCCTTCATCAAAATTATTGAACATAATTTAATGAGAAGATGACAAAGCGATTATATTTATTTTTATTTAGTTTATATTTTACATGCCAAGGTAAGTTTCAGCGATTTGTAAATAGGTGTGTGTATGCACTTGTTATATATACAAGGTATATAGAAAATTCTGCTTTCAATTTTCTATTTAGAAGAGTGAAACTTTATTTAAAACCTTCTCTTAGTTAAAAAATGAATATAATAAAAGATACATATTGTTTAATACTTTGCATTATGTAAATGCAATTTGATGTATCTTGTAACATATAAACAATCCAATGTGAAATTTTTTAGTTATCCATTCCGTCCAAGGATCTTGTCACATTCCTTTGGTTGTTAGAGGATCTTGGTTCTCTTGGGAAAATGGAAGAAATACATTAACAGAAATAAATGCCGAAACAATGACTGATCGTGGCAAATGTGTTGATATGGTAGAAGAATATCATGTTAATTATACATTTGTGTTTCAAAATGAAGCATGCTACCACTGTGTTAAATTAATTGTTAGAACTGTGAATGTATTAGAGAAACTTGAAGGTAAAATAATTATAACAAATTTAAGAAAATTTATATAGAATGGATTAATATCATTACTTTTTTGTTTTAGCATACTGTGTGAATCTGCCCGTTGACATTGAGCCAAATGTGGAAAATGTATGTAAAGGTTTACGTCCTGATCAGCAATTAATAACATTATTTTCAGAGAATCATGTTCCAGTAAATTGCAGATCTTCTCTTGAAGGCGTTTGGCAATTTGCTTATCAGGTATTATACATCTAATAATACATTAAGGTACTAATTATACATAACAAAACATTATTCTCCTTTTTATTATACAGAATCGGTTCAGATTTACAGGAGAATGTAATCACCCTGATGCACAAATTAGATCATGTCAGACTGCAGGAACACAATTTTTAATAACTAATCAAAAATTCAATATAACATACAAACAATGCGCTGGCATGAAGAATACTTTTGAGGGAGGTAATCTGTTTTGTACTATTTTAACAAGTTATTTATTATAAAATTCACATAATATTTTAATTAATACTTCTTTATCATGTTTCA
>KQ435720.1:2189088-2202726 GCA_001276565.1 Melipona quadrifasciata | reverse complement strand
TCTCTCTCTCTCTCTCTCTCTTTCTCTCTCTCTCTCTCTCTCTCTCTCTCTCTCTAAGGGGCTCGAACGCGTGTATTGCGAGAAACAGTAATTTCGCTACTATGTACGTTGATAAAAAACAATTATTCCACAATTATTGTTGTGCATCGTAATACGATGATGAATTACCGTGACTGGTAGTGCAATGACGATGCAAATTATACATTGAAATTCTTACGTAATTTCGTTTATGTATGCTTCTATTCCACCGCGATCTTATCAGGATATTAATGCATTAATTCAGTTTGGTAGTTTTAACGTGTTTCGCGAAATACAATTAGACGAATGGCAGCGCAACAGTTTCCATGCTTCGCGCGTACCCGCCCGGATGGCGTGGGAGGGGCGGGAGAACGGCGGATTCGATGACGAGTTACTTTGTCGGTCGTGGCAGGTGTACGTACAGCGAACCGAAGAAGGATCACGAATACCTGAATCGCGAGGCCAGGGATCCGTGACATTGAGTCGCAACACATCCGGGAGTACCTCTGTACTATATATACGTTGGCTTCGTATCACTCTTTTCCTCTCACTTTCTATCCCCTTTCACGAATACACGCTATACAACGCGGTCGCGATGCAACGCAGTAATTTTATACTCTCCGATGTTCTCTCCGCTGGATCTCGAACGGATCGCCGGACCGGAAGGGAAGGAGAAAAAGGCCGGACGCGACTCGTGGAATTCAATGGAAAAAGACGAGATGAATTGATGACGGCTACGGCGTAGCGTGATCGGGTCACTCGGTCGTCGTGTACGATTTCCGAAGGTTGAGCTCCGACGCGGCCAGGCTGTCGCCTTTCACGTAATAATCGGCCGCGTCCCTTCTTCCAGACGAATTGCTGTTTGCTCTGTTCGTCGTGACTCCGTTCGACTGATGACACTCCTGGTGATCCTTCTTCACGCCGTTCGCCACTGGCTTCCTCTTCTGCTGGTAGCACTGTTGGTAAAATTCGTTGAACAGGAAGAAGAACATGGTCGCGTGAAGACCGATCCACCAAACGAACGCCTTCGGGTAGTTGCAGTCGATGAAGAGCAGTTGAAACGCGTGGATCATCACCGCGACGAACTGTATCATTTGGAAGACGGTCAGGTATTTCTTCCACCAGAGGTACGGCTGCAGTTTCGGACCCATCGCCGCCAGCATGTAGTACGTGTACATTACGATGTGAACGAACGTGTTCAGGAGTCCGAAGAAAGTCGAGTGACCACCTGAAAGGAAACACGATACATACGTAGAAAATATATTTTTTTCCTTCTTTCTTTTTTTTTTTTCTTTTTCTACGAATATCGCTGACAGCATGGATATTTGCCTTACCTGGTGTAAATTTAACGCCAAACCATACTGACATTGGCATGCAACCATGGTGAATAACGTGCAATGTCGACACGTGATCGTTCTTCTTCCTTAATACGAAGAAGATCTACAGAAACAAGAAGAAAACGGCGAATAACAGGACGAATGCGCGATTATTGATAATTGAACTTACTTGGATTTACTATCGATACTTACCGTGTCCATGAATTCCGTAAATTTCGAAAAGTAATACCACCAACAAGCGTGCACCATCTGCGCTTTGGAAAATATCGATTAGATAATTCCTTTTAACGTTGCTCGCGATACGACGAACATGAGAAGAGAAGCAAATCCTTGGAGATACAGAAATTATATACGTTCAATGACGAAAGATTACGCAACGAAGAAAGAAGAAACAAAAAAAAAAAACAAAAAAAAGTCGAAAAAAATTGCTATCGCTCGAAAGATTTGCCTTTTTAATAGAGTTGCGTTGATGAACAGTCGTAGCATTTTATCGCGCTTCTTTCTGTGTATCTGTAGTGATAGTTATCGAATGGTAAGCAGTAATGTAATTGTCGTCGTGTGTATGGTGTCTGTTTTCGGATTTTTGTTTTCTACTCGTAATCTGTTAAGTGGCATTAATTGCATGAAGCAGTTGTTTCGAAGTGTGTTAGCTTGCTAAATTAACTACAATATTTTCAAATACTACAGGAAATTTAGTGGCATGTAGGCGGGGACGACTATTGTGTTATGTGAGTACAGAGTTGGGTAATATTACAACAGGAAAGACCGAGACCGGATACAAAAGAAAATGTCAAAATTTTCAATTGTGATCCAATCAATTATCTCGAATATTATATTCGATAGAAAAATACTTAAAAAAAAAAAAAAAACGTAGCTGTACTCGACGCAGAACTTACAAATTTGAATCTTGAAACCTAAAAGTCCACTTCCTCGAGTCTTTTTAACTTTTTAGATTTTTGAATTGCAGCAAAGAAAAGAAAAAAAGATATTTGCCGACGTTTGTTACATCCTCAGATGTGAAAATTTACAGTTTATTCGTGCAAAAATTTGATCTTTGAAATATCTACGAGTCTTCAGATTTTCTTGAAATCTTCGAACTGCTACCCCCCCGCCAAAAAGAAAAAGACAAAAATTGGTCAACTGGTTTGTTGTATTCTCGATGTAGAATTCACAGTTTTAATCGTGTGACTAACTGATTGTGCGGAAAAATTGTATTTGACTTGGTGTGATGCGTTTTTCGTGTTAATGGGGAATATCACCCACCCTTAGCACTTGGGGTCGATCACTGTAGTCTACGGGTTGGCACCTTAGAGAATAGTCGCCAGTCAGCCATCCGGACATTCCTATCTGCAACCACAACCGCCCAGAGGCCATTCTCCGATCAATGAAAAGAATAAATAAACGAAAGAGAAAGGCATAGAAAAGAAAGGGGCGCGCGTGTGCATATTTGTGCGCAGAGAAAGATCTAATCGTTGGAATTAATAACGAAACGCGTGTGTGTTAATTTAGGCTCAGAGTTTTTGTCCACGCCCTGCAACTCCGAGTTCTTACCCATTTCTATTTTCGTTAATCTTTCTCCACCGCAGAAGGATTTTCCTTGAAGTGAAAGAGAATTTACACAAAAGTTACGGAAAAGTGTTGCAAATATCGTTAATCGGTCAGTCGGTTTGATTTTTCCTCGATCTATCAACGACAAATTATAAGATATTAGCACGGAAGAAAATTCCTGGCATGCAGGTATTCCAACATATAATTAGCACAGAAACTGGTTATAGTTGGATTATATTGCACGGAGTTGCAAGGTGTGTTTGGAAAAGCAAAATATAGAGATGCAAAATACACGATAAAACAAGCCACAAGCGCTATAAGTACAGTTTACTCCTCTCTCACAGGTGGTTTCTTCCCCCTGGTCGACTGCCTACAAAGCACAAGATATTTTGCATTACAGCACATTTCCACAGTTTCTACGATACAAGGCCTTTGAAAACGTTAGAAACGTTCTATCGTCAATAATATGCGTATACGTTGTTACAGTGCATCGTGGAAGAAGTTAGATTTGAGGATGTGGAGGAACATGGATCGGTTATTTTCCCTCTTTTACATAGCGGTTGCAGAAAGTATACTTGCACCTCCTGCTATCTACATTGTAACGTTTATGCATATTACTTATTTATATGTTTACCAAGGACCAAGTATATATGTTAAATTTCATGTCCAATGAACCAGTAACCACTTTCGTGTAGCTTTGACACAAAAATCTGAAGATGAAATGTAGAGGTCGAAGACACTTTCTGCAGCCGCTTATGTAAAAAAACTCGTACGTATACGCATACGAATAATCGTTGAACGATCAAATTTGGCATTCGTGGAGGTCCGTCTCGTTGGAGGTCCGTTTTGATGATCCATCTGCAGAGAAAATTACGTGTAACAAAACTTACCCTCAACGCGGTTGGGTTGTTGCTATAGTCCACGGGTTGGCAATGGAAACTATATTGGCCCCACCATCCGCCCATCAGACTCTGTTGTTTTGTTCGTTTGAAAATTAATCGTTTATTTTGCGCTCTTTTCTGCATTGATCGAAAGCGTAATCGATCGAGTTCGAAATGTGAACGTATTCCATGCGATTGCGCGACCATTGCAAAACTATCGCCACAAAGACATCGATCAGAATCAATTCGTTATTAGACGTTCGTTTCTTTAGCGATCGACGAATCATCGCGGAGCAAAGCGTTCAACCCTCTGAAGACGGAATGCCTTTCTTCGTTGATAAAAACTTCGCGCCACGCGAGAGTTTATCGCGGTCGATCGTTTTGCAAATACTAATTAAGCGCCGTCATTGATATGATCGGTCAGACGCGATCTCGAACTCGATGAATTAGTCGGACGTTCGATGTTCTAGCAGAAATCGTTCGTCTCGTACAGACACGGGTGTCTGGTTCCTCGTCGCATCGTTCTCGAATGTACACACGTGTGTACACGGGTCGACGCGTCGATTATGCGAGCGTTATGTACAATGCCCGTGCAATCTCAGGCTCGTGCATGCAACGGATACGTTTTTGAATCGACAAAATTCTTCGGACGACACGTGTTCGATATGTTACAAGTATGCAAGTGGTAAGACAGAGAGAAGAGGAGGAAGTGAAGCGGGGAGGGACGCGCGAACGAAGCGGAAACGTTACCTCGTAGAAGAGCCACGCTGAGAACATCACTTGGAACAGATTGTAAACTACCAAGGTGTTCTTCAACTGAAAGGGTTTTCTGTTCTCCATCAGCTTCGGGCCCAAAACCTTTACCACGTACACGTAGCTCAGACAGATGAACAAGGTGGGGAACGGTGAACTCATCATGAACCAGTTCGTTGTCCTCTCATTTGAAAAATAAGTGAAAGTTCAAAGATCCGTCGACGTTTGGTACACATATAAATTAACCCTCATCCCTGTATCTCTCGTTTCCACCTGGCTCTGATAACTGACGTGACGATCAAAAATTAATATCTACCAGTGGAAAGATAAATAGTCAAATTCGCAAATTCTTTTACCAACAACGAACAGAGACCAAGTTTTTATTAAATTGAGTAGTAAAAGATTCGCGCGGATTCTTATTCTCGTAGATGTTCACGAATCTGTGATCTTTGAATTCTTTATTCAAAAGTTAAACAACTATACATGTTCGAAACTATAAGTGCTTATACGCGCGTTCGAGAAGGTAGCATATAATAATTGTAGTACAATAATTAGAAGATACATAATTTTGTCATCAAAAATGTTAAAAATATTTTGTCTACTACTAGATAATCCGTAAAATAACGTAAAATTGACCGGGAATTGAACGGTCGAGAGTTAATAGCACAAGAAAAGAAAAAAGAAAAAGAAAAAGAAAAAGAAAAGGAAATAATCGTAAATTATCGTAGGAAATTAATATTTGGTTCGTCGCGGCTAATATCTCGTGGCCAGTCGTTGCCTTCACGAAGCATTCATGTATCAGACACAACCTTGAAATTCTTCAACCTTCCGTACCTTCTCGTCCTTCGAAAGTTCAATCAACTCTCGCATCATTGCCATTAAAACCAGTTGTAAAACGCTAGTGTTTCGTTAAAGTGGTCCTTTACCGGTTTTTAACGATCGGTCGACCTTGCTGCTGCCGCCTCAGTGATTCACTCGTTCGGTATTTTATCGACGTTAAAAGAACGTTTCGATCGTGACATTTCGTCCGCAGTTGGAGGGGGATTTCCGAGACGAGTCGAAAAATACGATCCTCTTCTATTTGCACATTTATGCGTCGCAGAAGCTCGAAAATGTTCCACGAAACTGGTGGTTGCTCTCCTTGGTTGCGCGAAGTGAATAATTCATTTTTTCTTCAGTTTCTTTTCTTTTCTGTACAGACTGCTACTGCATCGCGACGAACGACGTTTGGTTAACCATAATGACGTTTCTACCTTGGTTAATTCCATCCTTTCTTGCAACTCGCGCCGTGGAGTTGAAATCTCCAATTTCGTGCTTCCTCGTTCGTGCCGGAGCAATTCAGCAAGAGAAGGATCAAACCGTTCGGGACTTCACGAGACTTCTCGTTAATCTTTATTACTTTATTCGTCGTTGGGAGAGGTTTTTTGAAAGGGACAAACAGAGAAGAAAGGAACAGAGTTTTTCTCAAACTTTCTTGAGATATACGCATACATACGTGCGTTAATAAATAAACAAGAGTTACATGCACGAGGTTACTCTCTCGCTTTTAGAAAAGCGTTGCCAAGTTGAAGATATATATATACCCACGTGGGGAGAAACGACGTGTGGAATTCTTGAATTCCCTATCGCCGATCCTTTGCAATATCAGCGTATTAAATTTCTATCAGATTCCCTTTTACCGGCTAAACAGATATTTATGGTACGAAGCGTCATTTTTTGTTTTTTGGCATTTAATCCACGTTAAAATTTCGATAGGCGAGTATGTACTAAAGAATAATCTGGACGAGAGTTGGAGATCTGTGAGAACGAAAATGCGCAGCTGCAGCTAAGAAACAGCGAAAGTCGGGTTATGAAATAAGTCGGTGTTTGAGTTAAAATGTGGAATATTTGGCATTTGATTATTGCACGATGGATTCTTTTATCTCGCGATAAATTCCTACTGACTCTTACTTAAACAGACACCAGCGATTTTTGCTCTTCTGTGAAAATTTTCGTGCAGGGCTGCGCTTGCGTAATTTCAGCGAAATTTCTACTGCTCGCATCACCGATGTAATTGCTCGCGAAGAACAAAGTGTGTTTCGAACAATTTCTTTTTTTTTTCTTCTTCACGCGAAAAGTTCAAAAGATTCTTCTGGAAGACAATCTGAATGAGACAATTTCAAGTCGATGTTATCTTTGTCGATGCAGCTACGTCAAATAATGTCACGTATTACGTTTCATTCGTTTACTCGAACAATTGTTTGCTCGTATCATTTACGTACATTGATGTTTCTTATCGGGAATTCAGTATTAATTTCATCTTCTTCATTTATATAAAGTTGTACGCTGCAGAGTCTGCGTGTCACGCAAAAAAATTTATATTATCGTATATTTTTATACCAGTATTTACTTTCTTCTTTAACGTCACTTTTTGTGACATTAAACGTGCATTATTCGTAACGACGTTTTTGCGTTTCGTTGCAAATTAAAATTCATCTTCGATCAATATTACTTCAAAGAGTAATCCCTTGAGAAGTTCATGCAATCGGTTTTCGATCTCAGTTTACTTCAATAATAATAATAAATTTTAATGATTAAGCAATTACATTACACTCTACATCTCTTTTGCTCTTCTACTTTCACTTTGACAAAAGTATGTTTCGTGCAATTAAAAATATAAAAGACATTCTTCTCGAAATATTTGACAAAAATTTAAATAAGGGCTTGATATTATCATTTGCCGTCATTTCTGTGTTTTTTCCCTTTTCTTTTAAACGAAACGAAATACATTGTTGTGACGTGACCTAAAACGCCGTTGCAACATCTTTGTCGACCGTAGCAATTATGCTTTTATTATAATTTAAACACGAAGCGCTCGACGAAAAGGAAAGAATGGAAGAAGAATCACCGAACGATTTAACCAAATAAGATCTCTTTTCAATGAGATCATCATGTCCAGAATAGAAAAAAAAAAAAAAAAAAAAAAAAAAAAAAAGAAAAGAAAAAGAGGAAAAAGTCCAACTTTTAGTAGGAGCACTCCGCGTTCCATCGAATTCACTTCGGGAGACACTGGCCACGAATTTCGATTAGCCGCGAACCAGCGCCGGCTTAGACCAAGGTGAAAAGCGAAACGAAAGCAGAAAGACGAGAATCGGACGGAGGGAGAGGGCTCGGTCTTTCCTGTTCCTGCTTTTAATAAAATCGTTTCCAGTCACCGGCCGGTGATCGTCCCTGAGATATTTCTCAATGTTTAAGCACCGTTCACAAGGAATCCTTCTCGAAAGGACGAGAACAATGGAGAAGAACCCGTATGTATACCCGTTCGTGCATCTTCGTTGAAACACTCACCTGCATTTTTGTCAAGTATCTCGTGTAGCCGGTCTACGTACTGCATTACAATCGACATTTTGCTCGCTTTTCGCCGAGAGAACCTTCTGGCAAGGTATCCTCCTGAGGTTCAAATCAAGGGCGTGGATGTGTTTCACAACACGATCCGCGGGTTTCTGAAACAGAATCAGAGAACGAAAGCGTCATTGTCGCCGTCTGCCAAAGGGGGGAGGGTGGAGAAGTCAAAGTTTCGAGAACCGAATTGAAACAACGGAACGACCTTCTTCGTTCGTAAAAATATTCGAGGAAAAATAAAAGCGTGCAGGAAGTGCATTTTCTCTTCGAGCACGCGCGCGCGAACACAACCTTTGTAGTTGTTATTTATTTATTTCTTCTCGGCAAAGAAATCGTTTCCCGTGTTTCGGTAATTCGTCGCGGCTTATCGTCGTTTCAAAACCGATGCGTGTTCGCGCAGAGAGGCACGATGAGATCCGTTCGATTAGCACTCGAACGCCAAACGAAAGAAGGCGAGAAAAAGAAGAGAAAATTGCCGCCAAGGAGAATTTGAACGAGACGCGCGCGAATTGAACGCGGGAGCAGCCGGTTTTCGACAAAGTTCTTTTGTTCCACGCGTGAACGAGGGCGTTCTGGTTACTTAACGTCCACGGTAGAGACCGATCGGCCGGTTACATAAAATGTGTCATGATTTTCGGCGTCGTCGTTGAATTAGAAGCGACTTCGCGCGCGCGCGCGCGCACCATTAAAATCGGTTCTCGCCCGATCCGAAATTCACCGCGTACACGCCCGGTTACGAAAGTGAGGCCACATAATTTCTGTTATGGATTACACGATCGGACACAGTCTCGCGCAATTCATGGGACGACCATGAATCGCCACGGCCTTGAACCACTATGTTCACCATGCCTTCGTCGTTCTCGATCGGCCCAATTTCACTGGCGATCGTGGCCGAAATTTGGCGATCAATTTTGTCCAACCGTGCTTAGCTGTGTTCGTAGAGGCATAGAGATCTGATAGTTTCTTAAAAATTTAAACTTTGACTGTTGCTATGGAGTTTAAGAAAGAAGACAGTCTGTTGGTGGTATTTTATTAACAATGGCATTATTGGTTGTAACACTGTACGATGCTGGTTATGTAAGATGTATACTTTTTGATTTTTAGTTAATATTTAAGAGTTAAAATGACAAATAAAATTGCAGCGATTCTTGATGAAGTAACTCGGAGAGTAGCAGCTTTCAGACATAAAAGTTGTTAAAAAAAAAAAAAAAATTGTTCTTCACAATTCGACCATCTATGATTTGAGATTTACTGTTTCAAAAGCGACGAAAATAAACTGGCGCCGTGACAGATTGCAAAAGATCGTCAGATTCCTACAAAGTATCATCTCGTGCAAAGTATCTCGCAACTGACTTCAACGCAGATCGAAAAAGATCGAAAACGCCGCGGATGCGAATGAAACGATCGCAAACGTAAAAGTCAGAAAAGAGAAAATAACATTCCTCTCGTTTAATGTTTCCGCGAGCATTCGAAAGTTTTCAATTACACACTTTGAAATTAACAACACAATTGTTGCATTATTGCGCAAACAATCATTATCATGGAGTACCACGGAGTTAACTTTTGGAGTAATTTGAATCTCTATGAAAGAAGAAAAGCAAACTTGTCATCACAATCGTTTCTGACTCGAGCGAGAAATCCAGCGAACAACAATTATTACAACAGCGAAGTGTTAACAAGAACTCGTTTCTGGGAAAATCAACATCGAAAATTTGTCGAGTATATTTGAATGTGGTTATTCCCAGATTAGACGATGATGTAAAATTTTGAACGCAGTTTTCCTATTTGAGACTCGGTTTTTCAAAAAAAAAAATAGACTTTGATGTTTAGTTAGGAATTAGCAGACGAGTGTTTGAGAAAAAATTTTCAAACTGAGTTTTCTGGGAAACGGAGCGTCTTGCGAAGAAACTTTGTTCTTCGTGTTTGATTTATTTTCGCACCATCGTAGAACAACATCCCGTCGATTATTCATTCTTGTCCAGTCCGAAATTAGTCGACTTTGCACGTATGTAATGAATTTTCAGGCTGGATATTCTCTGAATAAAATGATGCCTTTTGAATTTTATTCTCTTCTTGTTTTTATTATCTTCGCCGATTACCTTACACATCCCGTGAGGTGTATGTGGAACACCTTTCACTTTTAAACAACGTGCGCATGCCATCTGTACAGACAGAATTTGGTCAGATTATCGATCGAGTTCCCTGAATGAATCTCTGTTTCTGAAGTTGGTCCTCTGTAACGCTACGTAACGCTCTGAGATCACATTTTTCTGATCCTAATTTTATTTTTAGCCACAATGCGGTGAAAGTATCTCGTTCTGTTGCCTTTCTCTCGTAACCGAGCGGATTATTGTGTCGCTTGATTGTCAACTTTATCTACACATCGGAGAAATAAATCACATTTTATCTCACTCTATAGAGAGAACATTTTCCTCTTAGAACGAAATTTTTGAAAAATGTTATTTCGCGTCTGGAAGTAGCAGTCACTAATCTTCATTCGTCATAATTGTAAAAGTTTTCAGTTTTTTATCCTAATAGCGATAACAATTGGATTATTTTATACTTGTTAGAGCTAAATCGATCTAGCGCGTATCAGCGAACTGACAAGTTCGAAGAAATTGAAACAGGCGTGTAAGAATCGCGATTCTTGCAATTAAAAGTGAAAATGTATTTTTTTTTAAGGCACGAAAAATGGATCGGACGTGTTGAAATATACTATATTGCTGTAAGACGGTTATTTTATAATTACATCGAACTAAGATCGAATCGTCCTCGTTTCAAGTTGCACAAACTCAGAAAGTGTATCGAGTTCGTCTCGCAGAGGGTTAAAAACGAAACGATTTTCACGAGCGAGCACGTACGTGAACAATGAGCGACGCGCAATAAGGACGTTCGTTAATTCATCGAAACGACTGTCCAGTAGCGCGCGATTTGGAGGACACGGAAGAGGAGCGCGAGGAGGCGAGAAGGCGTAATTGTTTGTTCGTATGCCGTGAATGCTAAAGATGATTAATCACGACCCTGAAAATCCAACTGGCCAACCTGACGATATCTACCACTGCGGTTCGCCCCAGACTGTCCCAGCCGTCTAACGCCTCTGACAGTTTGATAACCCGTTGAATTTCGCTTTCAATGCGACTCGGCCGACGAGAGAATTCTCGCCAAGGCCAATCGAGAACGGACTTGAATGGGTGTCGTCATTTATCATCGGCCAGCCGGTCACCGATTTGTACACGGATGCGGAGTCTGCGAGTGTCTATTCCGCCTGTACCTTCCGTCTTTCTTTCCTCTCTCTCGCCGAAGAGGAACGGCAGATCTACCTTGATGGCTGGTGTCGCATCAGGTAATCTTTGTAATCGACAAATGTCGACCGCGAGCCAAAGTTCTATTAGAAACGAACGTTTCCTTGCTCAAACGTCTCTCGTCGTCGATTTGCTCGAGTTTGCCTCTGTAGTTGCTACACCTGGCATCGCCGGCTTGCGAGGCGTGGGAGAAAGGTTTCGTACGATGCAAACGAGGCAATCGTTTGCGGGACAAGTTGTTAAATCAACGGTAGAAGCGAATTCACGCGACGATCAAGTGACTTGTAACGCGTGAGGTATCCTTCGTTTGTATCCTTGCGAGACATCCTTTACCAAGTTTTAAACAGCAGTAACGGATAACCGTAGCAATTTGTCTGTCGTGTTTTACGTTCTGCCTGATGGAGATCATTCACTTTGTAATTTAATTATTACACAAGAAAAGAAGAAAAAATTGAAGACACTATGAAACAGTAAGATAGGCGTTTTTTAAAATCATTTTCTGTTTTTATGTTTCAAAATGATCGAACACGTTGCAAAAGCTCTTCCTCTGCTTAAGGGAAGCAACAATGAAATTGAATCAAACGAAAAATCTCAAAATTTCGCGACAGCTTACACTGCTTAAAACTTTCAGTGTTCGAGGATATTAGTTAGTTAACTTGTAGAATCTCACTGATAATATTAACGTAATCGTACGCCATATGGCTCATGCGTCGCAGATCATCTCTGTACAAAGTCTGTCGTACCAGAAACGTTTTCGAATTTCTTCGAATTTGCTACGACACACTCAGAATCCTGACATTGCAAAATAAACAGAACACAAAAGAATTTATAAACATGAAAAAAAGAAGCGTTTCTCTCGACGAAATTTCTGAGAAATGTAACTTCTGAACTGATCGTTAAAAAAAAGAAAAGAGAAAAAAAAGAAAGTGCTCCTTTCTACTTTTACAAGCTCCAATTCGTTACAATTTATGTTAACATCGCGATTCGTTGGAGCGCGCAAGCAAGGACTGGCGTTAACGTCGATACAATCAGAAAACTCGTGCAAGGACAGGCTCGCCGAGCATTTCTCCGTTCCAAGTAGGATGAGGCTACGGGCTCTTCGTCGGCCAGTCCGCGATGGATCGCGATCGTCCCGTTCGCTCGCAGTGCGCAAAAGTCGAAAACGCGTCGAGCAAGCGAAATACCTCGCGAATAATATTGCGAAAGCTGTATACATTATAATGGGCCGGGCGCAGAAAACGGGTCAGCGAGAACTCGCGGTGGGTCTCGCTGCTGGGTCGTCTGCTGGCACTCGCGGCGACTCACCACGCCGTGTGGTTCGATGGCACGCACACCGTGTCTCTGTCGAGCATCGGTTACGCAAGGAATATCGCTTGCTCGTGCCTGCGTTCGAAGCTGTGTGTCTCGACACTGGAATCGTCATTAACGATGGGATGAACAAACCACTGACCTCAATATCTGCGCCGGTTAAATGTTTCGTTTCACTGGCAACAACCGCAACAAGCAGCGCTGCACTGTTGTAAATTAACGCACGCGGTGGCTCGATCGCGATTTACGCGTTTGCTCGTGAGACTATCGAGGTGGTATATCGAGTTTTGTCCCTCAAAAGGATCAACTTTTTCTTTTCTTTTCTTTTTTGAGAAGAGGGACGTTTGGACGTTGCATATTGAGACGAGAGCGAGACAACTCGATGGATTCGGTGGTTGGTATCACCTTGAAAACACACACTGTCGGGCCAGCTCTGAAAATCTGTTGTTTTATATTTATAATTGGATTAATCTCAGTTTGGAGAAGGTCTGGTTCGTTTATCTTCGTGATTGGACTAATTGTTACAAAATCCTGTGGATTGGGCATTGGAGGTTAATTACTTTTCCGGTTTGATCAATTTCTTTGCTCGTTTGAATTCTGACTTTGGTATCTATCTGTATCGTTATTATGATCGTTCAACTATCGCGATGAAGACCGCGAGTTTTTCTCAATTCTGTCTCAACACGTGATCGTAGTAAAAGGATTACACCCGTTAACTAAGACTTTTTATCATAAAAAGCGGAACGAACTTATAGGATGACCTTGCATCAAATGTGCAATATCTAAATCACGAACATGCGAATTTACCTAGATTGACTAGATTGACGGCGTTATTATCGACACAGTCGAGCAGAAGAGTTCATAAAATATTTTAACCCGCGTTTCGATAAGATCGACTGTGATTAATTATACGAACGATTTACTTTGGGGCAATCGATACGCTGAAATATCGTCGACCCGAGCAAAAGGCAAGAAACTTACGAAGTAGGTAGGTATACCAGGCTAGTTTTTTTCGACAGTATCGTGGAACCATGTTTGCACGAATGATCGATAGACGGCACAGACACACTGTGACACAGTTACAAACTAATTGCAACACACCACACGTGA
>KQ435720.1:2167037-2182708 GCA_001276565.1 Melipona quadrifasciata | reverse complement strand
AACCAGCACTGGAACATGTCCAATCCGTGGCAGAGCCGCGAATCGTGAAAGTGGTTTTCGCGCGCGCGCGCGCGCGCGCGTCTATCCTCGATACGCGTCGCGATTCGCGATGCCGATTTGAGCAAGATCGAAATTTCGTTTCGATCGTGCTTCGTTCTTTTTTCTCCCCTCGGCCGTTTTTCAGCACGTTTTGTCAATCGGCGAATCGGCGTTTTGACGAACTGTCATTCGTGACGAAATGTAAAACGTGTGCAAGTGTAGAGTGTGTCTTAGAAATGTACACGCAGTTGGGTGATACACGCAGTCGCGGAGATAATTTAAAAAAGTGGAAGCTAGATGGCAGTTGATTTAATCAATTTATCAAAGCTTATGAAAAAGTATCAAATATTTTTTGAATCGTTGCGTGTTATTTTTGTTGTGTGTATGCACTTGCAGCTTTAAGTTCTCTATAAATGCATAGAAATCCACGGCCTGTGGACCATTTCGAGTACGTACGCACAATAAAAAACTCGATTCACATCGAACATGATTCGATATTAATTAATTTTGACCCTTCGAAGTGACAAATGTTAAAAGTGATATTTTTCAGATTTTCTTTAAACGTTATATCGTGTTTTGGGACAAAATATTGAAAATGTCTTCAAAACACCGAGTATCTATCAGCTCTCACGACTTTCGAGAATTTCAAGACTCGAGTCTTCGGAGTTAGATCTTCAAGAGTTTTAAGGATAAATTAAAAGGATATGAATCGTCGCAGTATATTGAAAAACATCGAATTGCTTCGAGATTTAAATGTTCACTAATTATTGCAATTACATAGTCGTACCAATATGATGTTCAACGGCGAAAGCTTCGACAAAAGCTTTTCACTGTCGAGAGAATGAGATTGAAGATTGTTGCAATTCGATTTCCTGACACGGGGAAATCAAAACAGCGCGTCTTATCGCGCTATCTGTTTCTGGTTCCTTGGACAATTCATTCGGTGCCGCGAGATTTCACAGCTGTTTCAAGCGTGTCACGTGAAAGTGACCGCGTCAGACATCAATTTCTGTCTCGTGACAAGCCTATATTTAGGACAAACGGAATTCCATCATCGTGGATAATAATTTCGTGTGTATCGACGTGTTTTGCAACGGGGGAAACGCAGCGTGATTTAAACGATCTTGCCTCGTTGATCTTATTGGAGTACACACACACACACACACACACACACATACCGCGGAATATAATTTTGTGAACGAATTTTCATATAACGGCAAGATTTCGTGTCGCAGTACTAATGAGATTTCAAAATGTTTTGCGTAACAAATATGTCCGTACGAGATTTGAATATTTTTCTTTTTTTTTTTTGCGAGCCACTGTGTCTTAACTTTTTGCTTGTATAAAAGTCGCACGAATTGGTAGATCACTCGATGAAACTAGATTATTAGCTTCGTTACAGATTTCTGACATGTGCGTTATTTCTATAATAATATTTTTTTTATAACATTAATATTATTTTTATGATATCTGGCATTTGAACGATTTTATATATTTTACTCGTACTCGAACGTTGTCGACATTAGCTCTTTGCCTTCGACAAACTTTTCTTGCACCATCTACCAGCAATTTATCTACGAAGCATCGTCGCTTCAAATAAAACGGCATGGCATTTTTAAATTGGAAACAATCGTTCAAATGGTATATTTAACACGAAATTTTATCGATATCTTTCCAACGTGAGATATCGTTTAAATTTAAAGCAATCATCAACGGATTTGCTAAAACAATAATATACAAGAGTGAATGATACACAGTTTTAATAATCTGGGAATAATAATATCCTCCGCCATCTTTTAAAGTTTCGTAAGAGACAATAAGAAGCGTCTAGTTTATGTGAATTATTCCAGTGAGTGTCAATTGACTCGGTACTCTGTTTTCAGAAATTTCTTCTTCCGAAATACTTTTGTTCTTCTTACATTGTTATATTATAGCTTTCACTGCAGGTATTATACAATTATCGTTATAATTATCAGCAAATTATAAAAAGAGAAAGTCCTTAGCTGTTGGCTAGATGTCCCCCCCGAGAAGTGCAAAGGGTTCAAGCAAAAACCTTCGGTTTCAATTTCGTCAAACAAGACAGTTTTCACTCTCTCCCATTATCTTCGATTTATCTTTCTCGCGAAGAATCGTTCGATTCGTTGGTAGCACGACTGCTGGAACATTCTGCGCGATGGGCTGGTACACGGGGAGAGGCAGAGGAGCATTCGGCTAAAAGGCACGCCGACACCGGCACGAAAGTGCAAGTGTAACTATTATAAAGCCACAACGCAACCGTGGCCGGTGGCTCTTAAGTAATATACGCGGGCAACGAAACACACGGAGAGGCACAGGTAAGAAAAACAGGCGGCGAAAGGAGAAAAGAGAGAAGGTGTTGTGCAGAGGGCACGCTTCTTTGGCCAGGGGAAAAGACAGAGGGAGAGGGAGAGAGAGAGGGAGAGGGGGGGGGGGGGGGGGGGAGAGGGAGAGGGAGAGGGAGAGGGAGAGGGAGGAGAGGGTGACGAGAGAAAGGAGTGAGCAGGCATGCCTCTTTCGTTGTTGACACTCGCGAGAAATTGCGGCCGTGTACTCCGTGTGTACGATAAAAGTGGACGACATGCTTTTCAGTCGATAATGCCTGGCGTCGCACGAGTATTCCCTGTCGATTATGTTATCGATTATGCCGTCTTTTTTTAACGTTTCCGATCGCCACTTGGACAGACGGACCGTCGAATTCTCGGTTTCGAAGCTGATCGAAAAACTCGAACGTGAGTTTATCTTCGAATCCTTTAGAATTTTCATTACAATCGCGAAAGTGTTGATTAATCACGTTCTGCGGGTCTCGAAACTTTCCTGGCGGGAATTTTGAAATGACGGTAACGCGTATAAGAAAAAACTGCACGACCAGTACGATTCATCTCACTGAAAGGCCCAGAAGCAACTGTTCCGACTAGGAAATGAAGACGACCTTTTTGCCACAAAATTTTATCGATACGCAAACATTTGAATCGATAGAAAACAAATTACAGGCAACGCCACTTCTGCTCGAGGTCTACGCCACGCCCCCTCGTGAATCACGTGACCTAAATCAACCAATCGCTAATTTTCGTTGCATTAGCGTTGCACTTCTGGGTTACCCCCCCTAAAATAACTTTCAGCGATAATATGTAGTATTTGTTGAAACTGTCATTATAATTTTATTAGAAGTTTTGTAAATAATTGTAAATAATTGTTGTTTTAACACTGTAACGATCGAACCCGTCAATTCAGATTTTCGTTCTCTACAGGTGCTCGAAAGACACGGATATTCTTGTCAATGTAAATATTGATTTCTCTTTGGACGGAAACGTGATTGTACAAATCTATTGTACAAATCTATTTATCTCAATTATCATTTACATGAAGCTATTAATAGATATTTTCGTTTATTTGTTTATATTAATATCTTTGTTAATCAATCAAAGTCAAGGTTGGATAGATGATAGACAGACTGTGATCGATATAAAATATTTGAAGTAGAATACTTACTTGCTGATTGTACCGATACTGTTATTAAGAACTTGCACTTATCACTAATCCTACTGATACTGTTATTAAGAACTGATAGATTACATCTGATAAAAGGATAAATAAAAGTATATGAATACAAGCGATATACTGATAGATGTTGCAACACTTGCCGAGTATTCGCTATTGTACGAGCGAATTCAATGTATCGTTCACGTAATGTATTGAGGAAAATCTAGACTGTACAGTGAAACGGATAAAAGAAAGTTTAACAGACAATAAATATTCCTCTCCATTTTTAGAAAACAGAATTACATCCGACAAGAGTAAGGAACAAACATAAAATATCTAGGTACTTCGGTAAATAGAATATAGAAGAAGTAAGGATTAACGTGACAAACGAATACAAGACTGACTCAAGATCTTCAAAATCGAGACGATCAATCAAGAATATTTAAAACGCCAGATCATGTTTAAAATACGATCCAAATATTTTGTCAGATTCAGTACATCATACATATTCAAAGTGCTGTGTAAGTCTTCGTTCGAATCGTCCCGCCATGACCTCGACCGTCCCGCTTCCGATATTTCTGACACCTCAAGGATGCGTCTTTGTTAATTAAACACACGTCTATTGTACTTCTTGAGTGTCGCAGCGACTGTAGGAATTCTCGTAACGAATGGATTAATAGTCCGAAGCTCGACTGTACCTGCATGTAAATACACGAAGAGACCACAAAGACCGATAAAATTTTATTACGGTAGCGCGGACGAAGCCACTGTGGTTTCCAGGAAGGCGCGTCTGCTCCGTGCAGAGATTTGACGTCATAGGCCTCTAGAGACTCCACATGCCAACGTGATAAATATATCTCCAAATTAAGGCAAAAGCACGGCTAATTATCGAGTAGCGATTACGAGTGCTACACAAGTGTGAGTCACGCTGTGACTCTTTGACACGAGCCAATGTAGATGTAACTTTCAGATTAAGAAATGAATCATAGTAGAACGTATTTCGAAGTTAAAAAATTATTTATACATCGAAGAACGAACGAGTCAGATCTCGATCGGGCAAACGTCAATCTCAAGTTCTGGAAGGTTTCTCTCACAACCGTCACGTTCACTTCTCTCCCTCTTACTGCCGCTGCAAGTCCAGAAGCGAGATGACCTGGCCTGCAGGTTGCAAAATTTCTACCGGTTCGACTAATTGCGAATCACGACACCAGGCTGGAGAGGAGAAGAAAGTTTCCACACACGCGGTAAACTGCTTCGTTATAGACTGCGACTTGCAGTTTATTGGTCGTCAGTTTTTTTAACTTAACACTGTTGCACTACGCGCGTACGCCCGCTAATTAAACAAACGCACGGAGAAGTACCGATTTTGTAAAAAAAAAAAAGAAAAAAAAGAATGAAGAAAACTTTAATAGCTCGTTCGTAAATTCGAACTAAACGACCACGAGCACTTAGAATATTTATGCATCTATTCCGCTCGGCGATCGTCTTTGACTTTGGAAATACGTACACGTAACAAAATCGCGATACGTGAAATCGCCGAACGAAACCGTGTCGAGGTCACGATAGTTTCTGCATTCACGACGTCGATTAAATGCGTAATTTCGTCGCACGCGGAAAGAAAAACGAACGAACTCGAGTCATTGGCAATTGGTTCTGATCTTCGTTTCGCGCCACGAATTCACGCTTAACCCATTAACGATCAAGCAACGATCTGTCGTAGTATAAATAGACTGCGGATCTTTGTGCAATATCAGATTTTCGCGACAACGATGGAAGAGAACGGTAGCCTAAGGAAAATAATAAATATTTGTCCTTGCCACGAAATATTATAACAGGATTATACTTTCAAGATTTTATATATTTTTCAATGTCGCGCTGTTCTCTCGGCTCTCTGTATTTCGCGCGTCTTCAAATTTTTTTCTCGTATAATAAACATTTTTTAATTTGCAAGATCGTGATAATATTGATGCGACAGATGATGTAACAGTGAACGATTCTTCCAATATTGAGAAGTAGAGTTCGGTGGTTAAAATCCACACCTTTCGTCACAGGTGTTAAGCAAGGTCACCGATTGATCCGATTGGAACCGCGTCTAGTGTATTTCGCACGCGAGTACTCTCGCGTCGGTACTTCGAAATCAATTTCTATCATCGTCGACATGATTTAGAGTTTTCAATCGAATTTTTCGAATATAAATTTTACGAAACTCGTACATTTATTTACATATACATTATTAACTTGCTTCTGTTTTGTGAAAAGGTAATCGACACGTCTACTAGTGGAACGATCGATCCTGAAATAAGTTTCCAGATTCTCTAGCTAGGTACTAATTGTCGTAAAAAAAAAAAAAAAAAAAAGAAAAAACATTAAAAAGATTTTACAATCTCGTACTACCATCTGCATGTTACACAACGCGAATTGTAATTGTCGTAAATTGTGATAAACTCAATCGCGCAATGTTCATCCTCGAGATTGCATTCTCCGTGGATCCGTCGCATCGATCGAATGGAGAGTACGATCTAGAGTATTACAAAATGTACGTATTTGCCGATCGAGAGTATTACAAAATGTACGTATTTGCCGAGCAGTTTCAGCCTGTCGCCTTCATTGCAAAATAAATTCACCGGCGTTGGCCGCAAGTGGCAGGGGCCTGCTCGCGAGTTATTATTCGAGTATTAATTCCAAGTATGTGCCATCGGCCGAAGGTATCGATTGGTGTTTGTAAAAGGCTCGAGGCGGATTGAAGACGCTGCTTCTACAACCGGATATACCAAACGAAAGGAAACATGCAACCAGCAGCTTTATTGCGCGTAACGCGTTGCACGAGCTTACGTCGTTCGCGATGGACGGCGAAAGGACGCGCCTCTATCGAACGCGGTGAGCAGCGAAGTAACGTGTAAAAGTCGCGGAAACGAAATATCATTGCGCAACGTGAAATAATGTGGTCGTTTTACGTTCATCACGTTACGAACAACGACGTGAGGTCGAATGTGGAGTAATAGATTCACCACAGAAACCTATCACGTCGATCGAAAAAATGGGTACGGGATTTTTATAATTTGAAAAAAAAAAGAGATAGCCTGTCACGAAGAAAGTTATCGTTCTTGTCAATTTATAACACAAATATATATAAAAACTGCACGACTTGTGTACGATCTCAGTACGATTCGTCTCATTGAAAGGCCCAGAAGCAACTGTTCCGACTAGGAAATGAAGACGACTTTTTTGCCATAAAATTTTATCGATGTGCAAACATTTGAATCGATAGAAAACAAATTGCGCGGGCGCAATCGCCACTCCTACTCGAGGTGTACCCTTCACAAATCACGTGACCCAGATTAACCAATCGCTAATTTTCGTTGCATTAGCGTTGCACCTGAAGAGGCCCGATTTTCTGGGTTACGTTAAAATCACTTTCAGTGAAAATATGCAAGAGTAGTAGATTCACTGCACAGAGATTAATTTTAGAATTACGAATAAAATTTCTATACAGAAAATTAAGTGGTACAGCGACGAAGAAGATAAAAGAAAGAAAAACCGAAAATGTGCAAAAAGGATGAATCAAATTTCTATATTTTGGAAACGACGGTTTACCTTTACGAAGTGAACGAGATTGTATTTTTCGGAATATAATCGAAAGAAACAGAAAGATACTTGGTGAAAGATTCTTACAAAATCCATTGTATTTTGGTCGTTTTGTATACGAAAGAATTTCATTAAATCGTGGGATCTGGAGGAAATGACTGAAATTTCTTCGCGTAACTCCCAACGTGGGAATTCAACAGAATTCAATGGCGTAAATTGACTTGTAAATAATGTAAATGAGTTAGTGGGAACAAACATGTTCATGTAGTTCAAAGTTGCCGCTTTGTCGGGGAGTGACATCATTCCTTCTCGATTTCGGTGGAAAAATATTGCCGCTATCGGTAACACATTTTCGTGACGATAATATTCCGCGTGAATGACAACGCATTTCGTCGAAAATTTCAACGATATTTAGGAGAAATCGCAGCCTCGGTCACGTCCGATTCAATTCATTACGTGACATTCTTGCAATTGAATTAGAAATTTAAGAATGCAGCGTTGTATCGGGACGAAAAAAGAGAACGTAACGTGAAGATATTACGTAAATGTGCGTCTCGCGTTGCAAAGTGATCTCGATACTTTTGCATCATTCTATGATTACTCATACTATGACTACATTTTACGATTTTTTTTACAGGCGCTCGCAGGCGTTTCTCGAGAATTTTCCCAATGAACAAAGATTCGCACAAATTCTTTCAGGATTTTCTTTCAATTCGAATATACTTCGTCGGAAGGGAAAGTTTCATTTTCGCCTTCAAGAGGGTAATTTCAATTCAGAGAATAATCATTTCGGAATACAACGAATACACCGACATCGCGTCGATTAATCGAACGTGTGCGACGATTTTTCACGCGCAATTTTGTTTTCTCACGGTCGTTCCTCGAGACGTTGATTCGAGAGTTCCCTAGGCGCGAAGACATTTCCATTTGAAGCGTGTCAATCTCGACACTAGTCGGTATAATTAAGTGTTCCGTAAAACACTTGGCAATGTTTCTCGATGTTTTCGCGGAAAGAAAAATTAAGGAAAAACAATCGATGAAAAGAGGCAAACAAGAAGACAGGAAATAATGTATAATTCATGTGAAACGTGTTTCCGACGAGAAGGATTCGCGCGAATCCCCTTCTTCTCGTTCGCTTTTGGAATTTCATCGAGAAAGATGCGAGTATAACCTGTTTATAACCTTTCTTCCCCCAAAAATCAATCAGCTGAGCAAATCCGTTCGTCGAGTTGCCTGTACTAACAAGTGCATGGGGAAAGTGCCGAGTGCCACGATGATTTGATAGTATTTTAATTGTACGTTGATTAGAAAGAAGGGGAAGAGTATCTGAGAGCATCCACTTGCACTCTTACGTAAGTCGATCGTATCAAAGTCCCGTCTTGACGTCGATTACGAACAATACGCGCGAAATAGATAAAATACCGAGTATAACGAATAGTTGTAAGAAAATGAGGAAAACGCTGCGTCGCGTGTGGCGTTAAACTGTTTAAAAGTGTCATCAGACGATTGCAATTTGCACTAACCACGTGGTCTTGCTTGCGATTAAACTGTTTCACTTTGTAAGTTGTGAGCGGAAGATGGTTGAGACGACGATAAATTGAGAAGAGCGAGAGAAAGTGGAGTTTTAACATTATGATTAGACTGCGGATTTTTATGCAAAAATTATATTTAATTATATAATATTATATTTAAATATATAATATTGTAATTTAATATAATTTTTTTTAAATTATATTAATTATATAATATTTTTCGAGAATACATAATTAAAAAAGCCAAGCTTGATTGGAAAATTGTTTTACATATTTTACGCATTTGTTCTTGTATATTTATTTGATCTTGAATATTTTATACAAGTATTTGTCCGTATTATGATATCTTACTAAGCTATAACCGTCGTTCGCAAAATGAAGATTACAATTACAAATCTTTAACACTATTAACGTGAAGAAATTCGAAGAATTACAACCATTGCAATTTGATAGTGTTGTGAAGATAAAAAATTACAAAGACCTCTTTACCTTTCGATTATAAATAGTTTCTCTTCATCGTTCAAAGTACGGATTTACGTACATTCCTATTAACATTATTCTGCCCTTTTTATCCATTTTTATTCTCTTCAAGAGTAAGTACGAGATAAAACATAAATTGTAGCGTTAGTCTATCGATTATAAAATCCATATATCTATTAACATTGTTTTATCTCTTTTATCCTATATATTTCATTAACTGATTAATAATCATGTATTACAGACACTTTGCATATCACAAATTTACAGAATTTCTTTTCATAACCATGGCTATGTTAAGAAAAAGAATTTCGCAATGTAGATTTATCGAAAAAAAATTGCAAATGTAGTGTTGCGTGAACTCGACGTCCTTAATAGATCGACGTATTAATAGAAGTATAGAGATTTACTTCATTTATCAGTGGACCGCGAAATTTCATTTATACATTTTTAGAAATTTCGAAAAATTTCGTAAATCTACAAAGCGTATGCAACACCGTGGGAACGTACAAAGTTTTCCAGTTCTAACTTTGCAATTTGTCGTAGTATTTAGCAAATGAAAGAATCAATTTTGTCGTTTTCAGCCATGTTTGTAAAAATTCGCCTTAGAAACGATAACGAGTACTTTAATTCAGTTAGACGTTACTCTCCATAATTTTGCACTCCTAATTGCAAGTTTCCTCCAAGTGTGTGTGTATATCTGTGATCCATCAATCACGATACGGAACAGTAAACAATTTAACCATTCACGTGATCGTCGATGAATGAATTTATCAACCGTTTAAACTGCAACGATCGTGTCAAGACTTTTTTCGCTCGATGGTGTTTTGTCAGTCGTTTGAATGTTACAATTAACATAACGATTGCATTTTTTCGGTCTACATCGCCGATGGAAAAATCTAGCCAACAATCTGGCGAGAGGCTGACCAGAAAAAAAAGAAAAAAAAAGAAATACAGAGAGAAAGCAAAACTAGTTTACGATTTCTTTCAGAAAATTTGCCGGGGTGTCGCAACGTCCTCTCACGTAATACGTAACTAACAGCAGATAAGTGGCCGCCATGAGCATGCTGAAACGATCGTTTTACCCGAAACTATTCGAGAAATCATCGATTCTTGATTTTAACAAATAACGAAAGTGTTTACATTAATCAACATTCGTTGCCTTGTATTAGATTGGTTATGATTGGATATGAAATGATGTATCTTGAGCTGAAACTTTAAATCCGTAAGGATTCACTGACACTATCGTGTCGAAAAGAAACATCTCCGTTCATTTTACTTTTATTATTTTACTATATTATATAAATATCTATAAATTAGATATGAATTGTCAATATTTCGTAAAAAAGAAAGAAAACCATGGAACGATAGAAAATATTTCTCACGACTAGATCCTGAGGATTGAAAATTTGCTGTATCTTATCGAACTTTGAACATTAAGTCGAAAGACGAAAATTCGAGAAATCCTAACATTTTCTCGTCCAACCTTAATATTGGTTATTATAAAGTCCAATAAAATGGTGAGAAAGAATCATACAGCAAGATTCAAGGGGTCGTTGTAAAGAAAAAATCCTCAAGATCATGGCGGATCTAGTGGAGAAAAAAATTATTCAACGATTGAATTTTTCTAATTTTCGAGAATGAAACTGTCTTACTTTTCTACCCACTATACATGATGCAAAAATCATCTGCAAAAAGAGAAACAAACATTTGAATCTTTGAACATGCTTTAAAAAATGATATCAAATGAATCGCTATGAGATTTCTTTTTTTTTTTGTACGGAATTACAACAGTTTGTTATCGACAATTTTTCATCGTTGTTGATTCAGTTATTGGCTCTTCACTCGTAAATAAAATCCACAGAGTTTACCAACGATACCGCGAGCAATATTTTTATATCGCGGACAGTTTAAAAATGACGCGCGCCACTCGAAGACAAGTCAAGTTATTTCTTTCGCGATGTCTAATTGTAAGCGTTCAATTTTTTGTTTTTTTTTGTCACTAAAAGTGATTTTAGCGGGGGTACCCTAGAAAATCGGGCCTCTTCAGGTGCAACGCTGATGCAACGAAAATTAGCGATTGGTTGATTTGGGTCACGTGACTCGTGAGGGGGCGTGAAGTAGACCTCGAGTAGGAGCGGCGTTGTTTGATACTGAGCGATCGCGCCTGTAATTTGTTTTCTATCGATTCAAATGTTTGCGTATCGACAAAATTTTATGGCAAAAAAGTCATTTCCTAGTCAGAATAGTTATACTGGGGTACGAGTCGTGCAGTTTTTTTATCAATAGGAAACCGAAAGTGAATTTCAGAGTTAAAAAAAAAAAAATTTAATTAATCCGCCTTACAACTAATAGCAGGTTAGACTTTACGATATGTTGCTTCGATAATACACGGTGTCTAGGCAGTACGCGATTCATTTTCATCAGTATGTAAACACACATGTGCATAGGCACACGCAACGTTTAAATTTTAAGTAACCATTTCGAATTCATCGCGAATTACGCGACGGTCAAAAACTTCCGTGTCATGTTCGTCCAAGGCTGTCAAAGTCGGAGGTCAGACGATCAAGCCGTTCCACGGTGGTATACATATTTGAATAAGGAATACTTCCACATGCGACGTTTGTCGAGGAAGTATGCGTTATTAACTAGTACGTCACAAATTGATTGCCGATTGTTATTCATTTTTAATCGATGTCGAGCGACATGGAGGTGGGTGTCACAATTTATATCGCGGCATAAAAATATAGGATAACCTTATTTTGCATTATTCTCAATAGAGATTAGCGATGGAATTGAGTGAGATAAAAAATTAAGCAAGACACAGAATCAAAATTTTTATCGTCGAATCTTAGTTCAACCAAATCTAAGTTCTGTAGAAACTTTATGGATTGCAGTTTATTTTGTCTATTGTGTACTATAACTACGAATTTTTTAACTAGTACAAATTCATATTTTCGAGAATACAATTGAAACAAATTACAGAGAATTGTTTCAGGTGTAATGTAGAAAGCATTGTCCCGTTGCATTTTTCATATTGCGCTCGTTTTCTACAACTTCTGGAATTACTTATAAATGCATAAAAATTCACAGTCGAATTACAAAAATACGGAAAAGTGTTTTTTTTATCCGTGTCAGCTGAAATGATGAAATTGTTCGTGAAAATTTATGAAATGTGAATAAATATGATGACCCCTGGCGCATAATAATATGACTTTATCAAAATGTAAATCTTCGATTATACAAATCTTGAACTCGTAATTGATTTCTGTTTCCTTTTGTGCGTATTTAAAAATCCACGTGGAATACGAACAATATGAATAATGCGATTATTCTGCCTTGCACGCCAATGAAATTTTCCTTAAAAAAGTCATCATTTAAATGAAACATTGCGAGCATATATTCATAATTTTATAAACTTGTAAGAAATTTTAGAACGTGAAGCGCGCTATGACAGAAACAAGTATGCGAAATATTCGAAGCACAGCGTTTTCTATAATATTTAACGCACAAAACAATTTTCTACCAAGGTTCTATTTTTTATTCAATCGTATTCTCACAAATATACGGTCTAATTGTTACGTTTGAATATAAAAAAAAAAAAAAAAAAAAAAAAAAAAAATTATAAATTTTCGCCAAATCTGATTATCAAAATAGAATCGCAATTATTCTCCGTTCCAATCGTTTCGTCTGTCGTAATCAGTGGCAAAGAATTCAAAAACCGTTCCTGCCATCTCAACTGAGATTAATTAAAAATCATTACACCGATTATCGCCAAGCAAAATAACGACGTTTTCCAACGTTCGTCGTATTTTTTTCAGAAAGTCAGTCGATCGTACAGGGACGTTGCAATTTCGAGATTCGAATTGGCAATTCGAGGCAGATTTAAGACTTGTTTCCTCCACTTGTCAATCTTTCCAAATAACGAGTCGCGATTAATATGCGTTTCGAATCGTGGATCGAATCGAAGGAATACAAAAAGGCAATCCTTCGTTTGAAGTTAACGGTTTCGATCAACGTTAAGCAGTGCGTTAAGATTTAGTTTCTGCATCGATGAATTCTACGAAAATCAAAATTATCCATGCAGTCAGCCGCAGGAATCTACGTACATCCGTTACATTTCAAATATTTTGAGCAATAAACACGAGCCTCGAATTATTTACATATTACGGGTACCCACGAGCGATGTCGTTTTTTTTTTTTTTTCTTCAAATTTAACAAACATCGTTGTCTAGTGACAATAATTTAAATGAAATAAAATTTTGCACAGTGTCAAAAACCGACATTGCTTAATGAATATCTCTATTAATTCGCGTTAATATAAATTTTGCGAAACGACGACGTTTAAAAGTATAGAAAATGTGTTTTTCAACACAGGACTATACATGTGTTCTTTCAACACTAAAACTACGAAAGTGATAGCAATGACTAATTTGTAACATTTGTGTCAGACATCTTATAGACGTAAAAGAAATGTAATTCAAAGAGATTTAAAGATAATTTTTGTATACTTCATTGTGTTAATAGTGTTTCTCTAATTTTTTTTTGTCTCTGAATTTTTCTGTACTTTAATCGTAGTTCTGGCGTTAAATATATATATGAGAAATTACTGATATTTTAGAATTTTTTCTAATTTTAATTACCAAATTGATGAATAGATAACCACGTAAACGTCCAGACATGAGACGTTTATTTTTACCTCTTAAATACTTGATGTTATACAAATTTATTTAGATTTCCGCTATTGATTGACACGTGTGTCATAATTCATTGCTTTGGAATTCAATTTCTCTGTTAGCTTCTGTTCCGCTAATTTACTTCGTACGTTTCGTATTTTTACTTGCCGATTATTTTTACTTTACCGATTACGGGACGAACAAACATTGGAAAAATTAAAAGTGAAACTGATAACGACGGGGCGACGTAATGCGCGAGCACTTTTGAACATTTCGTTCGTAGTATGCAACATTTAAAAATGAAATTTGCATTCGATATCCAATCGGACTCCCAATTGTTTTGACAACGACAGGTCACGAGTGCATTTCAATAGACTGTGTTCAATTGAATTTTTAAATCGAAACGCGACAAATACAAAGCCCCCTGGCTTTATCCAGCGCGGACTTTATCTAGCTTGACTTCGGAATTCATTGAAATTATCATGTCGAAGACGTTAAAAGTTTAAAGGGGAACGTTATTATTGTTGTTGCTTCGGGCATTTAACAATCGAGAGCAATTGACATTTAAAGTGTACACACGTACACACAGCGTAGTCAATAGCGCGACTGTGTCAACGCCTTTCGATTCGATCAATCGAAATCAAAGATCTTTCGAAAATTTCTTTCACCCTGCCCCCGTTCTTCTTACAATCCGATTTCTGTAATCCGCTCTTTTTGCGCGAATGTCGAAATCGTATCGTACAAGCACAGTAGTCACATAGTTATTTTGAAATACTCGAATGAATAGTCAAGTATCTGGCTTGGGTTTTATTAACTTTTACCGCTCACGGGTAGAATCTGATTGTATCAAAGAAAAAAAGAAAAGAAAATATCTGAAGCAACTGTCACACGTCGCAAGAAGAAGAAACATCGAACGTCGAACATCGAATCGAATCGAATCAAAGTTTTTTTCAAAGTTAAAAACCAGAGAAACGACCAGAGAAACTTTGAGATGGAAACCTCGCTGCGGCTGAACCTTTCGAGCGTAGCCCTTAAAGTCGACGGGACGGAGTAGAACGTGAATCGAAGTTAAATGGACAGTTCACGTGGCTCGTGATTCACAGGGCCGAACATAGAGGCGGAAGACGTCACAAACACAGGGAAACGTTCCAAGCCTACGAGCTGTGTCCAAAAAGGTGACGTTACGAGTCGATCAGAGTTAGCTCACTCCGACACAGGAGAAAACACCAGCTGTTACGTACACCGCCTATCTGTCGGGAGCAGTTTTAACGTCGCCGCGTTATGAATTTGCGCGAGGCAAACACGCGAAGCGCCGCCGAGCTGGCGGACATTGTTTCGACGATGATGTCAACACAATAAGAATACACGCGCGTGTATTTAACACGGAACGACTCTGCCGTTCGTACGACGTGTGTATATACCGTCTTTTCCCCCTGGTCAATTATATCTGTCCGCGATATCGTGCAACGATAAGACTCGTATCGATAAGACGCAACGATCGCGCGAGTATGTAACTCGCTGTCGAGATAATTGCGAGAAGTCAGCCCCGACTCGAGGTTCAACCTTTTTCGTTTCGACCATTCTTAATCATCCACGATCACGATCCCTGAGACGTACTACCGTGCGAATGATGGATCGAGCAATGTATTATCTTAACTATGACGTTACGCAAAGTAACTATTGTAAAGTGGAAACAGCCTGTTATTTTGATTACTTCTCCTTGGAAATTCGCGGACCGCAGGTTAAGGAAGACAGGAGTACTAGTGTTCGTGACGATGAAACAGAAAAGAAAATGAAACCGCAGAGTTTGGCAGCGAGCGCGCGGCGTAAAAACAAAACCGTGCAACCGCGTGAATTATCGTTT
>KQ435720.1:2153030-2166903 GCA_001276565.1 Melipona quadrifasciata | reverse complement strand
GTTACTTTCAGCTCACTTACCGGACGATCGGCCGAAGACAGGCAGAGTTATCTCACGTAATCGTCTCTTTCTCTCTCTCTCACACACTCTCTCTCTCACTCACTCTCTCTCTCTCTCTCTCTCTCTGAACGATACACACTCTGCTTCTCCCTCGTGTCCCACTGCTGGATTGAGAAATTCCTCGACGAATGTTCCTTCGTCCCTCGGTGAACTTCGAAGCCAAGCTTTACCTCCCGGATTTGCACGAACTCGATTCGACGAACGAACGAACGAACGAACGACCAGAGGCTTTGTCAGGCACGACGGGCCGACGAATTCGCGACGATTTTACAGATCGGCAACGCGATCGGAGAGAGACGCGATCTCTCAATATCTCTCTCTCTCTTTTGGAGATTTCGCGAGAACGACACGTCCCACGACCAAATTTCACGTTTTCGTTGGAAGGGATTGCAACAACGAAAAGGAAAGAAAGAAGAAAGGAGAACTAAACGAAACGAAAATTAAAAAAAAAAAAACAAAAAAAAAAAAGAAACTAAAGAAACAAGAGAAAAAAAGATAGGGAGGACAGTCAGTTACGCTCGCGGTTTGTACGCGACGCCGATTATATCCGTACGAACGAACGCGCTGCCGCCGTGCCAAGTTGCGGACTGACAGCGGTTACGCTGGCGGATTGCTTTTAAACGAGCCGCCATATTGGTATCGCATCCCTTCTACCTTTTGCGATCTTTCGACTCCTGACGCAAAACCGGCCACCTTCATGGACATTACGGACAACATTCGTCGCGCACCTCTTGCCGCCCTTCGCGATCTTTTTGCTTTTCTTTCCTACCTGACGATTATTTCATCTACGAGTCTTCTTTTTCTTTTTCTTCTTCTTCTCCTCCTCCTGCTCTTCCTCCGTGTAGTCTCGAATCTCCTTCGAGAGGAGACTCGACTCGCTCGCTACTTGCTTCGTTCTTCGTGCCTTCGCGCGAACGTAACTCCAAGTTTCGAGCGAAACGTTGAAAAAAGAGAAGAACTTTGTCGGTATATTTTGCATAAGAGCAATGTAGAACAATGTACTTATAGAGCAAAAGTCGTTACTTCGTTTCGTTTGCTAACTTCAGCTTCGAGCATCATTAAAAAAGGAACAAGGAATAGATTCATAATTCATGAGTCATACATTTGGAAATATGTAAAGCAATTATCTCGGGGAAGCTTATTTCAAATGTTAATCCTTGAGCTGATTTTAATAACAAAGTATTAAGTAGGATGATTCGTCAAAGATGAATTGCGCAGCGAGATAGGTGGATTTTCTTGTTTAACAATTTTCCACGTATTTTCACGTCGATCTCTTTGCGTTCCTCGACATTAAATTTAACTCTCTTTGTAAATTATATGTAAATACATACGTGTATCACTCACTATGGCTAAAATGTCAGCTGTCTCGCGTTTACCATTTTCTTCCCTCGAACGTATTTACGTTCAAGTTACAACTATCTCGGGAGATTACGACGCCGCGGTTTTAAACCTTGTGAAATATATTTTGACTCTACGTGTATAATACGCGTATAACACGTGATATCTTTTCAAAATCATAGACTGCGACGACCGGTTCATTTCCAACCCACGTGGATATTTTTCCTTTATATTCCCTGATTTACGTTACTTTTTCTCTCAATTGCCAGATCGTGTACGCAAACTCCACTTTTTACGATAACAGTCAGTTTCGATTGTACGATTGGAAAATGTCCTATCGAAAAGTGAAAGTTGGAGAACGTTTGAAATTGTATCGACTAAGTAAAACGACGCGTCAGCCTCGTCTTTGAAGAGTCAAGCGTAACTTGCCAAAAATGCATTCCTGTTTGACATTTCGACCTCAGACGGGCCGACGAAACAGCCGGCCGAAGATTAAGAAGCGACGAAATGAAGGAAAAGCATGCAAAAATTGTTCAATTTCCGAGTCTATAAATTATTCATAACTTGATCAATCGCATATGCATTATATTCAAACAAACAAAAGGAAAAGAAATCTTAATGTGCTTACAAAAATCATCACAGTGATGATAAATGACATTGTGAAATTTAAATGTGACTGTTCAGGAAATATAATGTTGACAAGTGTAAATATTGCAATGCAAAGAAACGTAGATATTAACGAGTGTGTGTTTGATCGATGGTCGAAAAGTCGAAGGATTAGCTTGACCAATGTGACGAACAATCGTTCGATAGAGGATCATGTTCGTGAAATGCGTTTCAAAAAAAAAAGAAAAAAGAGAGAGAGAGAGAGAGAGACAGAGAAAAGCACGACTTAAATTAAATTAACATTTAAAGACTTAAAACGTGTGTACGATCCTTGTTGAACTTGCACGAAATACAAACAGTTCATTTATCTTCTGCTCAGTGTCAATTAAAAAATTGAGCGCTAAGCAAATCTTCCATCCATGGAATATTTCCTTCAACGACTCAATTAGAATTCGAATTCGTGAACTTTGGCGGTCTGACAAATTTGCGTTTCGCCTCCCCGGGCAAGGTACATCACTTTGGATTCTTGTTCAACGCCTTGTTATTCGAGTCGCTTCTCGTTTCGGAATCGTCCATCTGTCGGGAACTTTCGACAAAGAGCCGTCGCTTAGAACGCTTCCTCCTCCTTACGGAATTACGACATTTACGACGTATCCGACTCGATACTGAATCAAATGTGTTATTAATATCGAGCTACGTGACTCTTTGTTGTTTCAATAACATGTTTGTAAATTATACGCGACCGGTTCCGTGCTACAATTATGAAAAATGATGCACTGCAACTTTATCATTTGACAATAAAATGACAATGTTTGTTGTTAAATATTGACGATGATACATGTCGTTTTTTTGACGGTGAAATTTCTCGTTGATGCTCGATTTTTCTAAAAATCGATATGCTTAATTACATTTGTCAAGCCTAATCACTTACGATATTTATGTGTTTCTACTTCTACGAGTCATGCAATTATAGATCGTTCGTTTTTCTTCGCGAGAACGTAATTGTTTGCGCAAAAAATGTCGGATCTAGAGTGTGCATGTTTCAACGATAAATCGAATTTAGATTCATATACAATTAGATATATAATTCGTAACATTTAGATATTACACATACATGTAACAACTTTATATTTAATTATTAAATTTTGAAATTTTTAGTTTAATTCAATTTTGTTATCAATCAAAAATAAATTATACCACGGTGTCAATGTCAAATACAATATCGAATCGAATATATATCTTGACTTTTAGCGATCTAATACAAATTACTACGATCATCTATACATATAACCAAATAACTTCATTTAAAAGTTCACGCGTAAGTGACAACAAACAGAGTAAAACAAGAAAAGTTAATATTTTCCATCGCACTGCTACGCGGAAAGATGAGTTTTCCTTTTATTTTAGATTCCCTCCGCGATCCCCGCCTCTGACTTCGCCTCCTCGTCACAGGATCTCATTCCTGTATTTTTTCGCAGTTATTACGACTTTCCAAAAGTACACAAATATCCCAAGAAATCATCAATTTCGTGGCCAATGAATGGTAATTGTCGGAAATTCACAGTCCAAAATGAACCGCGGGTCAAATTGCATTTAAAAATACACCTGCTCGTTATGCATGAACTGATTTAGCAGTTTTCACGTGCGCTGTCATTTTGATCACGAACGCGTCGCGATGTTTTCAGAGGAACGCTGATTATTAGGGAAGAACGATCGATGTCGCGCGGTTTTTGTCCGATCGCCAAATCCAGCGAGCACGTATATGTATCACGGTGTTTCGCAACGAAGCAACACGCTTTTGACCGGCGTGTGATGCAACTTCGTTGCTGCTTGCTTCACTTTTCTGCGCGTTGCGCGTCTCTGAAGACCGTTCAGGCATTTCCAAAAATCCATCGACCCGCCGCTGGGTTTTTTTTACGATTGATTCGATCGGACAACGGTGACCTTGAACGGGCGACCTTGTAAAGACCGAAATCATCTGTAATCGACCGGTCATAATTCGAAGAAAAAGAAAAAGAACGACCAGGATGTGACGAAGTTCCAAACTCGTTGGCTGGCCAGGCAGAGAGAGGTTCCTACTTTACGCGTGTACGAGTACCACGTGTACAATCCGGTTCTAAATCCGTATAATTTTTTTAATACACTGCCGTGTATCTTTATTACACGTGTTTTTGCATATTTGTGTACATCCTCGCTCAAGAGCACTATACTATACAGTTTCGATACTGAAGTTGGTGAAGAAGCGTTGTATCAACAATTATGTCGTAAGACGTACAACTTGAATATTTGACAATATATCGCGATATACACGACTTGTAAATATTGTAATTGAATCGAATACTGTAAAATATAATGGCTCGGAAATTTAACTTAACCTGCGATAAACATTGAACATTCAAAACAAAAAATGCTCCATGGACTTTCAAGCGGGAGTGCACATGAGCCGAGGAAACATGTACGTCACAAACAAAGAAATCTCACGCATAAATCTATGACGCATATCGAAAACCTGTTACATTCCCTGAAAAATACACCAGTACGTGCATTGCTTTTATTTAGAGCGGTTGATGTTAAACGATGTTACCTCTTTCATCATGCGCTAATAAAAATTACAAATTGTAAAGTTTTTGTTCAAGCTCACATTTCGTGTATTATCTACGAAACGAAGATAGTCAAATACTTGTATCGTGCAGATTACACCAATTTTTTTTAAATACACGGATTCCTCAACACACACGTGTATTTTAGTACATTTTACAAAACGAGGCAGATAATTTCCGTCAAGTCCGGGCGAGCGTATTCTCGAAGCAAACATTGCGACAGACCGTTCGACCGGTGTTCGATCAAGCAATCATAAATTTCTTATTTGCATGAAGCGGAAGGAGAGGCCGGTTTCGGGCTCTATTAAGTTCAAGATGAGTTCAAGATCGCGGGGGATGCTCGAGGCAATTGGAATCGATGGTATACGTCACGATCAAGAATTTCGTCGATACATTCTCCACGAGCGTCCTTAGCGATTAACGATTATTCAAATTCGAGAGAGACCGCGGCTGTCGTTCGCGTGCCTCCACATACGCTATACACCGCGAAAAGACGAGCGCGTGTCTTTGAACTCTCCTGTAACCTTCCTCCGTAGATAGTTCCACCCGAGTGATCGAGAAATCACGGGGGACTATTGGTCAACAACTTGGAATTCGTAGTCTCTAGTAAAAATCGAAGCGTGTCGACGTTATTTATCTTCTAAGTGTCAAGATACGTGCAAAACCTACGAATTGGAAACGAGCGATTTGCCAATTTTTCTTTCCTTTTCTTTCTCTTTCTGCCGTTGTATTTGCAGAACAGGGAATATATCGCAAAGAAACATTCGCGGACACGCAGCGAATACAGAAATTTGCATTTCCAATGTCCAATTTTCGGAGAAACGATCGTTTCCTCCTGGCAGCCCCAACAGTCGCCACACGACGATCCAATTTTCCAAATTTGAACATTAGCGCGAGTACATTTTTCTTCTTTCTTTTTTTTATATTCGCGACGCACAGCTGTCGTTATGCAGATACGCTCCCTCAGAAGAGAACGTCCACGGAAGACTCAAATATTTGAAAATTTAGCGTACGAGTTACGTACACTTTGCCTCTTTCAAATATTTTACCACACTACCGAGCGATGACTGAAATAAATCAAATTAAATAAAATGCGACGCGCGCGGCATTCGGAGACGAGAAAGCTCGCTGCCGATGGAGCTTCGTAACGACGAAAGTTTGACGTTTCGAAGTTTACTCGTCGTTAAATTTGATTAACGTGTTTTAATAGATTTCGTTGCTCAATTGGATAACGGATATGCCTCTCGTTAAGAACGGAGGGCTGGCGCAGTGGCGTCGGCGGACCGTCAGCCGAGTGAGATTCGAAAAACGAGCGTGCCGATAGTCACGCGCGACACACGACGAACCACACGTTTTCAACCCGTTTATCACACGGCAAGCAACGTTCGATCGCGTAACAACGTTCTAATCGAACGACGACAATTCCAGAAGTAGGTGAAACGGGCGAAACAGCTGCGACCAAGCGACCCCCTTTCGGCGAAGCAACGAGAGAATTACATGCGCGCTTGGAATCGCCGCTCGGCAAATAAAACGGAAACTTTAAAGCTTTAACCGCAATGCTTGGTAGTCATTTTATTACTATCGCTTCTCGGCTCTTGCACACTTTCTTGCATCAACAAACGGACGCACAATTTCATTTAACGTCGTTACGTAAGAAGAAGAAAAATTGTTCGACGGACTAATTACTTTTGACAGATGTTTGAGGTACGTTAATCCCCAGATACACACACGTATGGATCAGAAAACAAAAAAAAGAAGAAAGAAAGAAAGAAAGAAAGATCAAGGTGTAACGTATTTGCCTACATCTAAAATGTACCAGGCAACAAATATTGATCGCTAGTGACATCTAAACTCTTCCGCGAC
This sequence comes from Melipona quadrifasciata, assembly GCA_001276565.1. Taxonomy (NCBI): domain Eukaryota; kingdom Metazoa; phylum Arthropoda; class Insecta; order Hymenoptera; family Apidae; genus Melipona; species Melipona quadrifasciata. Next base: position 2,160,436 of record KQ435720.1, on the reverse strand, counting down.
AAATGCGCCCCCCCCGGTTTCTACACGTTTCGATAAGAGACACCCTGTAGAATTGATCAAGCGTCGAAAGCACACTCGGATACTTACTACGTGCTGTATTTGTTCTCTCACGGGCAGCTGCTCGGGTAGCAACTTGGCGCACGTCTCCTACGAGTTTTGGGCCAGTCCATTTCCCTTCGCGTTGCGCGCACGAAAGAATATGTATCGTTCACACGGAACGAACGAACGAAAGCAGCGACGTGACCCGCAGAGACGAGGAAACCACCTGTCCCGAAATCGGCGAACGTGGTGGTGGTGGTGCGTCAGTGTCTGTGGTTGCGGCAGTGGGCAGTGAATGGCCGTCGCACGCGGAGCAATTGCCCGTGCACCGAAGAAGAATTCACGAGGAGCTCTCGCTGTGTGTTTTCCACATGGCACACGACCCAATTCGGTCGATCTTACGTAACCGACAACGTTGGATCATTCATGCCCAGCTGATCGCAATACGCGCGCGCCTGCCGCAATTAACGGCCGCGCGTAGCCGCGCGCCGCTGCTTTTCGATTCGCTTTTCGAAAACGCGCGCGCGAAAGCTGTTCGAAAAAAAAAAAGAAAAAAAGAAGAAGAAGAAGAAAGAACTCGAAATTTCACTCGATCGATCGATCAGCTCCTCGAAAAAAGCTTTTCGAGCTTTGTTACGCTGTTACGGAAATTATTCGACCGCGTTCGACCCAGTCACCGCGTCGGACGTGGATGGTACACAGCGGCTGGCGGAGCCTGGTTTCCACGGCGCGACATATCCCGACGAATGCAGAAGCACCTCGTCGGGAGACAAAGCGGCGCGCTTCGGTTCGATTTTTGTCGATCGACCGATAACAGAGGACCCGCGGTACACAAAGAATTTAGCCTTGGCCTACTGTTTCACTTCAGTTCGGGACACGAACGAACGAACGAACGAACGAACGAACGAACGAACGAACGAACGAACGAACGAACGAACGAACGAACAAACGAACAAACGAACAAACGAACTGTCGCAGAAGTCGAGCGTGATCGTCGACAGTTTCGTTGCACAACGGTAGAAAACGTGCCTGCGACGTTCTTTACCGGCTGGCGGGCTTTAATGGAGCGGCTCGTACCGTTTTTGAATCGTGATTAACGCGATTCCGTATGCTCGACATTGTGTCCCGTTTTTTCCTTTCTTTTTCTTCTTTTTTTTTTTTCAGTCAGCTGACGGATCGCGCCTCGAGGCCTCCTGACCTACATTATTTTTCGCAACGAGGCTCCCCCTCCCAACCCCGCCTTTTCGCCGCGTCGCCCTCTGGATTTTCCCCGAGACTGACACGCCGCGACTACTCGGTTCGATTTTCACGAACGCGAGAAACGAGAAGGGACGAGGGAAGTTACGCAATGACGAACAGCCAGAATCCTACGATGAAAGCAAGAGAGAGAGAGAGAGAGAGAGAGAGAGAGAGAGAGAGAGAGAGTTCGATTGTGATAATTTAGGGTAGTTGTGTTGTCTCGTACGCGAGGCTGGGAATTAGAAGCGAAGGGTCGGTGGGAAAGCGACAATTCGACCGGACGATCCTCGCCTCGGTTGCGTGGAAAACGGTCCGCGAGAGGAATTCCTCGTCGAACGGGCCACCGTTCGAAGACCGATCCGCACCGCTGGGAGAAAGTTTCGGCGTAGAACCGCGTAGAATTACGCGCCGTCGAAACAATCGTCCGTCCGTGCAAATGCTTGCTCGTTTTTTCGCGTCTAACGGACTTCACTTTCGTGTCGAAGCTCGATTACGATCGCCGTAAGGCGTAATTGGAGCATCGAACGATCCACCGACGAAACCTACCGCCACACGTGATCTCTCTGACAAATTTTCGAGAAACGCTGGATGAAAATCCTCTGCAATACCGGAGAAGGATTTTACGTAATCGAAGGTTGAAAGAAAAAATTGAAGAAGAAATTGGTGAACGACTCGACAATCGTCGAAAGAGTCGAGTTCGATTCCGCCTTTCTAGTTGCCTGATTCGTCGTTCGTCCAAACGGAGGATCCTTGCAAATTTACTTTGTTCCCATGGTGACCATCCAAGGGAAAAGACAAAGAAAAAGAGCGAGAGAGAGAAAGAATTTTATATAGTTTTCGATTCTGCGATCCGTGGAATACGTCGAAGGTCTCGCTGTGGAGAAATATCCGCGGATACGCGAGTTGAATGCTGAAAGAATCGATCCAACGATCGACCTAACACGGACACGATCCTCGCACGATTCTCGCGCGTGATTCACCGCTAGAGCTGATACGTGCGTGTACGCTGGTAAAAATTATATATTTCTACAAAACACCGGAGAATTTCCTGGTGTTTGTGCCTAAAGCCACAGTCTTTTCAATTTTACATAATCTGGCTGCATGCGTATTTGTCGTTTGAACGAATGATCGATATAATGAGAAAAATCAATGACAAAAAAAAAAGAGGAAAAAAACAATGTTGACGTTTGTTTGATGTATTGAACGGTCGTTTTTACTCGGAATTCTAATTGTCACTCGAACAGATCGTGATTTCCGTGGAATTTGTAAAACCAACCGAAGGCAAAGCTCACGCACCGATGCACTGTCATCGTGTCGACCCCTCTTTCGACGATAATATTCTTACGAAATTTCGAACACCGAAATTGCCTTTTGGACGGTCATTGTCTGATGCGTTTATGCATTTATGGGAAATTTAAAAGCACGCTAGAACGCTTTTCCACGTTTCGAACAGAGTAATAAAAAAATGTTCCATTCGATTAATGGAATTTTTGGGTAAGTCAGTTTTGTTCTGACATTAGATTGAATGTATCGAGAAACGGGGGGACCAAGAAAATGATCCCAATGTTTAAGAATGTTGTGATGTACTTTTTTGGCCATTGAGTTGCCTGACTTTGTCAAAGTGAATAATTTTATAAAGTTTCGTAAATTCTCTTTTTATCTTCAAGTCATCAAAGTTAATAATAACATTTATGTTGGTGATCTAAGAGAATATTTAATCAGATAGTCGATCTGTTACACAAGAAGGCATAAAATGCAACATCCGAGTGCAGTATTTGTTATAGTAATATTTTCCAGATGAAACATGACTTTTTAATACTATTTTAATTAATTTGAGTATCGCCCAAAAGTGAAAACCGATATCGTTGTCACTGTTACAGTTAATATTAACTGTAACTAATATTAATAAATTAATTTACAGTCTACTGAGTTAATATTAACTGTAACTAAAACTAATAAATTAATTTACAGTCTACTACGGTGATACTTAAAATTGAAAATTGAAGTTAGAGTGGATCGCGAGGATGCTAAACGAGAGAAAGAGAGAGATTTCCATGGTCATTAACGTCAACCTTAATTTCGTCGTTGTCGAGTGAATCAGTTTGCGCGCGCAATTGACACGTTGGTTGGCGTTGCTCCCGCTGTTTCTCGAGCCACGAATCGACGAATTCGAGAGGCCTCCGTTGGAAAACGCGGAGGCGAAACGCGGCTCGAGAGCTACTTCATCACGCGGCTTCCACTCGCGTGTAAACAAAATTATGCAATTTGATCTAGAGTGAGCGTGCTCGTCGGATTTCTTTTCCTTTTTTTTTTTTTTTTTATTTTTTTACAAATGTCGAAACGTCCTCTCTATTGTCACGAAATCGGTCAATACCTTTCTACATCTTATTGACTTTCCCCCCTTTCGATTTTCCTAACGATTTACAACACACGCGCATTCGAGGCAAAGTATCGAAGTTTCTCGCAACAATCTCGCCGAGTTTCAGCGACTATGTACGTACATCGTTCGTTTCGTAACGAAGTGCGTGCGTAATTCTTTTTTTCGAATACTTCTGTCGTCGACGTTACTGACTTTGTCCTTGTTTTCTACTAAAAAATAACGTTTAAACGCTGTGATTACTTAAACATAAATCAGAACGAGTGGCCGAGTATAATTTACTATATAATAGGCGGTTAATGAGTATTTTATTATAGCAACGTGTAACGACGTATGAAACTGATTATGTATAATGCTGGGTTGAATATAAATTAGTGAACATTAATTGAACAAGACTAGCTTTGATTCAACGTAGTAATTGAGGCATCATTAGTATTGAGCATCCGTATGCGAGCGTATTTAAAAAGACGCACCGTCACCGTCACAATTAAAATCATTCCATCGAATTGCAATAAAAAAAAAAGAGTATCCTCATCGTTCGTAATATTGTATGTAATATTAAAGTTCGCAATATTAAATCAATATGAAAACGTCAATCGTCAATTTAACGCGGAACGTTGTCCTATTCAGCTGCCTTGTGAGTATCGAATACCTAAAACGTTACACACTGCGAGCACACGTACGCACATGTATCAATAATTCGTAAACGCGCGCGCCGAAGCACGTGCGCCTAACCGATCTGAACCATCTTCACCGGGATCGTCCAATGGGTCGTCAGTTGTAAGGGGCTCGATTCGTGCGCAAAGTCAGCTGCGCAGCATTCGAGATTCCACGAGACGCGAGCACGCTTAGATCATGGTGCCTCGGACACACCGGCGTACCGAATAAAATCAGCTGATCGAAATAAACGTTACTCACCAGTGGCGTGCAGTCCGAACGAAAGAGATGCGGACTTCCTCACTTGTTGCGTCGCTCGACCGTATCCCGTGTCCTTTATCCGCGTCCTCCTGGGTCGTTTCTTTTTCTTTCTTCCCGCACGTCAATAGGAACCTCACTTGTCCGAACGAACACGGTGTGCCACGCCGGCCAGACTTTCGATAGATCCGGTTAAAAATATATACAGGGCGGGGCCCGAGGCGGAGATGCTCGAGCTTGCTCGATGATTCTTCCTCCTTCTCGTAGCCTGTTACGCGCTATTCTCATGCCGCGTATTCACCACCGTGCGATATCATCGTCATCATGCCGCGAAATAGACGTACGTTTTTTTTTTTTCTCTCGTGTTCCCTTGACGTCCTGTAGTGTGCTACGAGTTTCGTCGTTGCACTGAGAACCGCCGACAGGCCCGTAACTACCAGCCGTGGCGCCCGGCCGGGAGGGAAAATTTTTTTTCACCGACCGATTAATAACAAACGTAAAACGTGTCAGTGCGATTCGTTTGGCACGAACGACGCGATGACGTAGGACTCGTTGTTACGATATCTGCGCAGGATGTTCGCAGCTCCTGACGAATTCGCGAGGAAGCTTGAAATTTTACGTGGTTACGTAATTAGATTAGAAGATTGATCGATAACGATCTCGACATTTTCATTTCTAGCTTACGTTGCGAAATATCGCGAGCCTCCGGTGTGTACACATGATCATCGTAAGAAATTCGAATGTTGAGGTTCCTCGTTATTGCGGCAACGAACACTTTCCTTCGCAGAAAACGGTCGGTTATGTAAAAATTGTTTTGTGAAAAACCGAACGAATCGACACAAAACGAGACGTTTTAAAGAAACTTTTTTCACCGTCTTTACGTTACGCTTCAGGATTTAAAATTCAATTTGTTGTCGGGTACGTAACATTGCCCTCGCGATACGCACCTGTGTTGTGTCTATGATTCGTAATTCCTTGTATTATCTCTTGTATTATCTGGGCGGGCTCGTAGCGTGCCGCGTGTCGTACCGTCACACCGACATATTGTTTACTCGTAAGTTTCTTCAAAAATCAAGAATAGCTCGGTGAGATTGTTGAGAAGCTTTTTGTTAATTTTGTAAATCGACAAGGAAATTGGAATAGCAATTGTTTAAGCGTACCATGAAATAGCAGTGCCTCCGTTGTTATTGCAATCGCATAATTTGAATTTCGATCAGAATCAATCTCACGGTGCCAACATTTATTCATTTTGCATTGTATGGAAAATTCAGAAAGTAATCACAGCCTGTCACTTACGTCACGTGTCAAACGTAGGAAAATCATACTCCGGACTAATTGGATTGGAATAGCAAATCACGTTTAATGAACACAGTGTTTGTTGAAACGATCTTGCACAATTTTTCTTGATAACGTCGCGTCCTTTCGAGCAACGGCCGCAACGACATGCACAATTCGTGTTCCGTTCAATCACGATATATCGGATCGATACCAGAGTCGATATTAATTTCAAATTCAAATTTGTGAACCTAACCTAATGAAAATTATAGTATTTAGCAATAACGTGTATTTATCTGCGTCGTATCGCGTTCATAATTGTTCATTATTAAACATAAAACATAATTTCCAATTAACCTACCGTGTCGTGTCGCTTCAATTACTGTCTTTCACTTTTGAATTTCATTTCACGCACACAAATTTTCACATGCAAAATAGTAACGAGGCTTTTCACCATCTGAACGTCATCGTAATTTAACAAAACGTTGCAAACGATTGATTTCGATGGTAATTTTAAATGCATCGAATTTCATTGCGTGCGATGAATGTTCAAATGTTTGTGTGAAAAAAATGTCAGTGAAATCACTCTAATGAGCTTGAGATAAAATATGCCATAATGAATAGGCTATCGAAATCATTGCGTAGTATATTACATTAAATATACAAATAAAATATACAAGAGAGTTTTCTTTCTCACTTGATTCAAAACTACTCGTTATTTATATACCTGTTGTGGTGTTTGTCAAACAATTCACGCAGCAATGATAATAGTACAAACAGTTTTCAAGGGGTGTGTCGATCATCAAATAAACAGACGCTGATTTCCCTGTGTTCATGGCTGAAGGCAACTCGCTCCTTTTTAATTCACTTTATTCTCGTGTAAGTCTCCCCAATTATGTACAAAAATATAATGAGAATCAATAATCATTACAGAGTTCGTAACATTAGGTAGGTACATGACGACGTGTGTATGCTCTTTCTTTTATTTTTTTCTTCTTCACAAAAAAGTAGTTGAACAATTTCCCCTCTCTCTTTTCAGTTTTTGTTTCCTTTTGAAAGTGAAAGACGATCGACCATCTTCACTTACGTGTAATCTCTTTCTTTTCCTCTCAAATCTAAAACTCAAATATCCACTCGTTAAATCTACATGTAGTATATATTATGAGAATTCGGTGTTTTTCAATTTTTTTTTTTTGTTTTTGTTTGTAGCTTCGTGTGCACGCATACAGAGAACTGAAGAAGAAACAAAAGAAAAAAAATGTTTCAGAAGAGAGTAGTTTAACCCGTTGCTTATTGTAGAGAACATGAACGTTGCGTGGAAAGAAAGAAGAAAAGAAAAAATACATTTATATTGCGTTGAGAAATCAATCTTATCCTTTTCATGATCGTTACACTCCATTCGAACGTATGAATTGGCAATTGATCTGGTATAAAGATATTTTACAGTTGATACCGTTGGAGGCTTCTCTCGTGTCCTTTTGCAAAGTAATTCGCAATTTTTATTCCTATTGCGCAGTTTCATCGGATGTAAGATCAAGGATACAAAGTCCAACGCGAATTA
>KQ435720.1:2128583-2138911 GCA_001276565.1 Melipona quadrifasciata | reverse complement strand
TATATGTAAATATATATTAATATTTTTATAAAAATTTATATACTAATATTTTATATAAATCAAAATGTTAAAATGAGAGACATTAAATTATAAATGTCTCTCACAAATCACTCCGCGGTTTATTGTGCGTTGTTATACAATCGCTCAGGATCATATCTGAAACATCCCTCGCGAGAGAAAGCGCCGAAGTTCAAATTAATCGCGAAACGTACTCGTCGCTCCTGAACTTCCGAGAAGCAAAATTGGAAATCCAGCAGTACCGATAATCTGAGCTAAGCGATATTTAAGAGCTCGTGATTCGACCGTGGATAAAGTAGCCAGACGTTCCTCTTCACTTCCCTCGGCCCGTGGAAAAAGGAGAGTCTCGAGTAAGTCAGTCGGATCGAAACGATCCCGTTTCGCGCGCGTATAGGATGGAAGAGGAAAGACTGAAAAATGCGAATGGCATTCGGTTGATTCGCCGGAGCCCGCGAGCTTTTTTCATCGACGCGATGAGTTTCATTGACTTGGTCGAAGAAGGAGAGAGTTATGGTGGCTTGCGCGAGCTGGTAGGCAATAACTTTCACGAATAAGAGGGTAGGCGGCATCATATCATTGCCGAGACCAGCTATTAATTACCCTAGGCGGGATCGATGATACGTTGGAATGAGATTACTCGAACGAGTTTAGTCTCCACTAAGCGAGGGACAATCGTTCGCCTCCGTTTCTGCGCCAACGTGGCAAGATGGAATTATTTAGGGTCGCGAGGTGCCTCCTCGTCGTCGTAAAATATTTAATTCGCGCGGATTTAATTCGTGTTTGTGCATTTGTATGAAACAAAAGATTACAAATTTTTTGGCAGGAATTGTCAAACTTTGTCGTCATACCTGCCGCGTCTCGAAGAACGATACATGTAATATATGCGTATCAAGAGAAGCTTGAAACAAAAGTTTAACTTAAATTTATCAGAAACTAATTTCACTTTTAACACGGATATGTAAGAACGAACGAATATGTAAAATTCTTTCTATCTGAATTTGGCGGATTATGAGGCACGTTATCCAATTCAAACAATTTTCTGGCAAATAATCCTAATTTAACTCTGTACGTGTATAAGTTGGTTCTTAATTCGAGGTACGGGCAAAATTAAAGAGAGAATTTAAAGACTAATTTGCAAGAATAAATTCATATATTATATTTGACAAATTTTCAAAATGAGCAATTTATTCTTGCAAGTGAATTCTCTCCCTGACTTTGCTTTTACCACGAATTAAGACTATTTCGGACTAGATGAGAGTGGACAATCGGAAGGAAGTTGAATTGTACACATGAAAATAAGTCGAAAATGTAAAACAAACATTTGTTGCCCATGGCCTTCTTTCGAAGATAACAGATTCTTAAATATATTGAAAACTATACGACCGTACGTACACGTACTCAAACTGAGTAGCAAATTTGATTTTCTCAAACGACAAAAACAGTATTTTCAATTAATTTTCATACGCGGCACAGCCTCCTGTCGATCATCGGTCGTCTCGGTAGTGTGCAAGAATCAAGACGAAGTTGTCTCGAAGAAAAAGCGAAGAGGGAAGAAAAGGAAATAAATAAATAACAGAGACGAACCTCGTAGAAGATCCACGAGGAGAATAGCGTTTGGATCAGGTTGTACGTTATCAGGATTCCCCGGAGTCTGAAAGGCTTTTTATTCTCCATTAGCCTCGGTCCCAAAACCTTGCTGAAATAAGCGTAAAACAGGCATATCGCCATCGTTGGAAGAGGGCTGCTCATCATCATCCAATGGTTCACCCTGGGATCTGGAATCAGAATACAGCCACCTTTAGAACGAACGACAGTCTCGCGAAATTCAATTCGTTCTCGAACGATCTTTCTTTCACAATGTTATCTGACTTTCGTAAATACGAGCAACAATCAAACTTGACAATCGAACCTTTTCGACAAGTAAAAAAGAATTTGTTCCCTTTTCGTTTCGTTCGCGGTCGTGGTTAAATAGAAATCGGTGAAACGGGGCACGGATTCGAAGTTGGGTCAATTAACACATTAAGGACGGGCTATCTGAGTCGTTTAAATCCCCGGTTCTCGAAGATTTTTTCCTTAACCGTACTGCTGCACCATTCGCTTTAAAAATTCATAAAAAATCTTCTAATTAATTTAATGAATTGAAAATTTTAGAGAATGCTCACCAAGGATCCTAGTATTGCTTGAGGGTGTGATATCTTTGAAAACATTCCCCTTTGTGGAGGGACACCATGCAAAATTTGCAAATGTACCGTGTATCACTCCTTTTCTTCTGAGTAGCGCAAACATGGCACCTCCTAGCAGGGTATTTTCGTTTTTCCTTCTTCGGTAAGAATTGTTTTCATACCACAATATCTGCGTACGTGAACCATGGCTTTTGACCTACTGAAGCGTGAATGAGCTAAGACCTCGCACTTGCAACGCAACGAAAACAAACCAAGGATCCTTTTTCCCTCTATTTGTTTTATGAATAAGGCATGACCAAACTACTAGATCATATTTCGAAATCATAAATACACATTCCAGAACAGAGCACAGTCAGAAGTTGATCTCGGTCATCCAATGGTAATATATAATATATAATAGTACGTTGAAACCTATCATGCGTTGAAACCCAAATTTGCGTCAATGAGACTGAATGACTGAGACGTAAAAACGCAGATCTGCGTCATCCGTCCTCAATGCATTAATATCGCAGTAATTCGATGAAAATGGATCATTAACGACGTCCGTTGTGATTTTCCAAATCAACACTAAACTAGCAGGTATTACATGTAATATAATACACTAAAGTATTGCTCAAAATGATTAATTCATAATTTTTGTTAGATATTTCATAGACGCGAAGCAGCCTATTTTTAAAGATTTAGATAATTTCTCGGAAAATACGCAAATGAAAGTTTGTACACTCCATCGTATCGTAGAGTTTCTCTACTTTTTTTTACTTCAATCTCTGATGGAAATTTTATGCTTTAATTTTCAGCTAGTCGGTAGTCCTAGTGTTGAAGGCCTGTTCTTCCATCTAAAAAAGGTATGGAAAAATGTTTGTATTTCACATGTACCAAACGAATCTATCAGACTTTAATCTATATAATTTTTTAGAGTCACGCATAGAGAAACGGGAAACATGCTTCGTCCAATCAATAAAATCTTTGTCGCTCTAAAAATCGTTCACCTGTAACATTCGAGCTACCGATTCTCCCAACTTAGATGTGCTACCATCTATAAATATTTGATGACTCGATTATTCATGTTAAATATCATTTTTGTCATGAATTACGATATTTAGTACATGTATGTATATACACTGATAATATATTTCGTACATTATCCTTGGAATGAGGACGCGTAAGTGTGTAATGTACGTTGAAGACTATGCCAAAAAGACACGTGTAATATATATAACCGCGTATAGCACGAAAGAAAAATAGATTCTTAACTCAAAAATCACGGTGTCTGTTCAAAAACCAGCGAATTTCAAATTATCAACGGAAGTGGGATCCTTTCGAACCTCGCTCGCAGAGGTAAGCGCGAAATTCACGTCCACTTTGTTACCGGTGGCTATCGTTAATTAAATCATACTCCCCAGCTCGCCGTGATAACAACATTACAGTTACCGTGTTTAATTATCGGATCTTCAACCCAGCGAATGGAAAGTAAACAGTCGTTGTGTTTCTCATTACAACATTTTTCTTCTCCCGCGCCCGTGACGGTTTTTTTTTTATCCCCTCCGCAACTTTGTGCATCATCTTCACGGTACAATAAACCACGTTATGATGATTTTCCTGTCATTAAGCGACAATAAAGTAGCCAGCTTCCCGGTTCGTTAACCTCTTTAACACGTCGATTATTAAAAAAAAAAAGAAAAAAGAAAAAAAAAAAAGAACAGCGTAATTCCAAGTACCTTCCTTTAATAGTCGATTGAACTCTTTTGTACGTATCGGGGAAAATTGAAACTGCTACTAGCGGGTCGCCGGTATGCTATTCAAACAGCTATCGCAACGTTTACGAGCAAGTGTTTGGTCTTTTATAAAAGTTAATCGGTTTCATTTCACACCACGAGGGAAAAGTTCCAATCGACGTGTCGATTTAACTTGTCCTTTCATTGGAACAATAAAGAGCTCGTAATTGTTACCCTTTCGGTCGACTCGTGATTTATTGCACGCATTTGTAGGTGTTGGAACGTGGAGAATCTAAGGAAATCTCGATGGAAAAGGAAATCACTCGTCAAAATTAAATTCAACACTCTTGGAAATTTAATTTTCAAGATTTTACTATTATTTCGTATGAAATACTCATATAGGTATTTTATATTATCGATGTCACTCGATTAGCACAAAATTAATTTCTTTTTGTCGTATCTGTATCACACCTTTTAGTCATTTTTCTTCCTTTTGAATAATCTTCACTTTCACGTGATTATTGCATTCCATTATTGTTCGATTGCACACATGCTGCAAACAATTTTGTGATTCAGATTCTCGGTATTTCTCAGCTCTTTCATTCAGTTTAAATGTTCTTTACTCGCGTTTGAATCAGCAATTTGCGAGAAGAATGTGTTCTGCTCCGAGCGAGCAACTGATTTGCCTGATGAAGGGCCACTTACCGACGTGGGAAATGACTGCGTCTGGTTTTTGTTTAACTGTCTGCTTCGTTTACTGAAGCGTATCAGGAACAAGAGCCTAATTGCTTCTAATTTCTAAGTTGAGACAGCTAATTCCGCCTGACGTGAAACTGATTCTGAGAGAGAAGTTGGGAGTTTCTGAACTAGCTGATTCAATCCTAAAGCTAATTTTTGATCCCAATGTCCAACTGATTCCGATGACGATGTTAAGAACTTGGACTTTATTTCACAAGACAAGACTTTTCATTTCTTGGTAATTTCTTGGCGTAAACATAATTTTTCCTTAAAAAAAAAAAAGGAGCTTTTAATTAATCAGGAAGTACGAGGACAGTTTCCAGAATTATCATCTCGCGAGACTGATTCGCGTTGGATAGAAGGTATAGTGAATAGGCTTATTATCCTCTGAAGAAAAACTAAAAATATGCACGATATTTATTTTTATTTTTAGTTATTTTAGAAATTAGCGGCATTAGAACATGGTAATTACGATTATTATAGGAAAAAGAACTGACTCTGAAGTATGTTTTTGCGCATCTTGCTACAGAATAACCTTATTAATATTAACGTGTTGTATTTTTATTATAAAAATCCGATTGGTCAGTCGCTTTTTTATTTAGACTAATCATTTCGTTTTATACAACATATTTCACAGAGATATAAATATAAATAAGATCACGTTCTTTTTCATTTGCATCGGAAAATTACACGTTTTTAACGTTTACTTTCTTCAACCTAAATCTCGCCGACAATGGCGAGTAATTGGGAACATCGGCCACGAATGAAACAATAACCAATGTAGGCGGGCAAGTGTGACATAACGAGAAGGTAGAACGGGCTAATTGTCCCAATATAAAGTCAGACGCGTTCAAGTTTCTAGCTGCAATAAAAGTATAGAACGCTCAAATGCCAACTGGCATTCGAATGTGTGAAATGAATATAGAAAATTGCTGGTTCGTATCTTACACAGTTTTTATATATTAAATATGTAGAGCCGAGCTTTCATATTCCGAACCACTACAGAGACAAAAATGACGTGGTTGATGGCATTTTCAGATAACGGAACAATGATCATTTTTGATTTGATTAAATTGCGCGTATTCAAAAGGTGGCATTCAAGAAAATTGTCAGTTTATTTCTATATTTAAGAACGATATTCTCTGACTGTTTGGATCACGTGATTATTTTCAGCATAAATAACTCTGCTTTTTTTTCACTTGGAATCAATGAAATTTTTTCCTTGACGTAAGGAAAATATTCTCATCATTTCTGTTTACTGTTTCAATTTCTGAAAAAGTTGTATCTGTGACATCTTCCGTCATTCACGAGCAGAACATCGATTTTGATCGTCATGGAATTACGCACAATATTATACTTCATCGATATTGTTTCTTCAATGATACCTCGTATCTCATATTTCAGTAAATTCTTTTTGCAAACATGAAAAATACGCGAAATATGTTATAATTATATAAAACGTTACTAGTAAATGAACATTCAAATATTACAATACTGTGATAATTTGTCAATATTTTATTGCATCTCGTTTAGTTTTCAAATACCTGGAATTGCCAGGAATTTTGCTAATTTGTAGTTATTTGAGTTATTTCGCAAAGGTGGACAAAAATATATATTACTTCGTTTATATTCTACGAAACGAAATTATGCTTGTGACAATTGACAAATCAATATCGAAAGATATCCCCTTTTTCCTGGCAATGATGAGACGATTTTATCATTCGTAGTTTACCGTAAAATTGTTTTTTTCTTCTTTACATTGTGCTGAATAATCTCGCTGTGATCCACAAGTTTTCACGTTTAGCGAAGAAACATATTTTTTACTTTACAAAGTAAATCAGTAATTCGTATCAAGATTGACGTTGCATATCTGAGAACCTGATTTTACATAACACAAAATTGAATCATCGTTTCTTGAATTTCTAAAGATGTTTATCTTTTTCTCTCTCTCGAAATATCGATTAACTACCGATATCACAAAAAAAATTACTCGTATTCTTGTTATCGAAAATATGAAACTTATCTGAGAATGTAAACATATATATTTAGTAAAAGAATAGCCGTTTTAAGCATATAATAAGTGTTAAAAACAGTTTAAAAACTAAATATTTAAGCTTAAATATTTTGATGATCTAAAATGTAGCGATTGTACAAAATGTTCAACGCTCGATGAAAAATTGTACATATACTTTAAACTCCTGCAAAATTTGAAGGAGAAATTTAGAGGTGGTAAAGGAGAGATTTCGGTCTTCAAGACGCCGTGGCAAATTCAATTATGGAAGAATTTTTTTCAATTCAAAGATGTTTGAATTTTATGGAAGAATTTTTTTCAATTCAAAGATGTTTGAATATTAAAAATTTTTCAGAGAAAATGTATCTTTACTCACTTCCTTGAAAATGATGTAAAAACATCATTGAAAAGAACGAACTCTGTGAAAGTAAAGGCTTTCCGCTCTCTTTGAAACGATTCCACGTAGATTATTGTACCACTTTTTTCTCCCTCGAAAAATATTTTGAAAATTCAACCGTCTTTACGGACACGGGACAATTTTCTTTCTAATTAAATTCACTATGGTCTCTGAAGATTGAAATCTCTCCCCTTAAAATACGATTTTCTTTCTTTCACGAAGCTACGAATTTGAAATATTCTAATCGAATGTATACGAGTTCGCATGTTGTATCAACTACATTCGCGTTCTTAAATCATTTTAACAATTCTTAATCATTTCGCCGTTATATTAATTACGATATTTACAGCGCCAATAAAATTATAAACTTCATAAATAGTTCCTATAAACATTTATACACGATTCATAAATAGCTCCAATAAACATCGAATTACGTAACTTTTTGTAAGCTTCTGCAGATCAACATTTACGGGCTTTCTCGACGAGCATTCGAGAAAGCGCAGAAGAAAACGTATTGCAAGGATTTAAAAAGAAAAAGAGAGAAAGAAAGAAAACATTTTCCACAATCTTCGTCACGTTCGTACGAACCGAGTGACGAGTGATTCGACGTGATGCAAAGCTGTCAAGTGTGGACGCAGAAGTTACGTATTATTATATATATTATTAAGAATGATTATTTCGTAATTTAATGCTTACATTACACCGTGAAATGTGAAGCAATTGACGCACATTGATACGATTTAAAAGTTAATTAGAGTGATTACACGCTCGATGTCAAAGTCCTGTATGACAAAAAATTGATGATTAGATGAATTTATTAATTGGGTCATGCACTTGCGAAGAAAATATAGGTATATCAAATATATATCATATTTCAGTATAAAAAAGAAAAGAAAAGTTCGTAACGAAAAGTTTTATATTCTCGTTTCTACTTTCATTGAAATAAATTACAATAACGACGTATCTAAAGAAAGAACATCATGCCTGAACTTCGTGAAATGAAAAATTCTTCCAATGATACTTTGGCATAGTATTTTCGTTTCTATCTTGATCGAGGTAAATTCAAGTGATAAAAACGTCACCTTTAAAAGTGGACCGACCAAACCGATCAATATGATGAACTTGAGATTCCTTTTCTTTTACAATTAAAAGACAGTAGCACTTTCACTAATATTAATATTGACATCTGTTCAGATAGAAACGCAGTTGTATAAACCTATTTATTTTAATTACTGTCATTTATACGTCGAATATTTTGATACGTATTAAAGATCTAGATTTAAAAATTTAAATGTCACTTTACTGTCAAAAAATTGTAATTGAAAGATTTTTTTCTTTTTTAGAATAGTTGATTAATTTCAAAAGGAGATTATTGCTACTAATTAACTCACATTTCCTTCGTACGTTTTTATATTCTACAATACGTAAAATTATGCTGTTTGCAATTTTTTTTTGTTTTTTCTTCGTAAAGTGACATTAGAACATGTATATTCAATGCAGCATATTTAATACATGACACGTTAGATAGATCATAGTCGCAGTTTACTGCGCCACCTACAAATTATGAAATTTTTGGAGTTACACGACGAGATCAGTTTGGGAAGTTCGCGGGCAGCTTTCGAGTTAATTCAGAATGTTCCGCCGACACTCGGTGGAAATCAGATCTGAAATCGTCTCGGAGTGTTTTTCATACTTTCACGCCGTGTCAGTCATTGCAAGATAGAATTTGATGCCTTTTCGAGCACATCTTGGAATCATCAAGTTCGTGCATCTGTCGCGTATTTTTCACGCGAAGTCGAAAACTCGAGAACAAATTATTCACCATGTAATATTCAACACCTTTTGTGAACACTTCATAAACCTTTGAAAAAACAGTCACAGTAAGAAATCTCAATAATTCTACTCTAATTACGTGTTGTGTACTTCGAACGGCCATTCATCCTATGTATCGTGCTGCTACTAAGAAATATTTTGCGATTCCTACGTATAAATCTTCAAACTGATTCAAATTTTACTGATGTAGTCTTAACGTTCGCCTTATTACTAACTTATGAAAAGTTACAAATTTACAAAACCCCTCACAATAATATATATGAAAACACAAGCGATAAAGGCATAATTACAATTACATTTAGTACAAAAAAAATTCTCATAAATACTCAGAAATATTGTCAATGATGCATACTGATGACTTGCATGAATTATTCATATAATTTTTTTTAACTTGATATCGCTACGACAGCACACGTCGAAATCACGCTAGAATGTGTTAATGAAATTGCAATATGACAATATGCAAAACATCTAGACATGATACGCAAAAATTTTCCATGATAAACGAAACGAATAGTTTTCTTTTTTCTTTCTTTTCGAGCCACCGTACAGTTGTCCATCCTCTGAATTTAATTCACTTTGTTCCTACCGATCAATCGTGAACTGATTAAGGGCTCAACTAACGGACATCTCGAATTGATATATGTACCTCCGCTCGAGGTATATCACCATAGCAGGTTACGAGGTCTGCAATCCTTTAGTGGCTCCCGAGGGTAACCAGATCCCGATTCGTCCTCGCACCCTCACCTTAGTGAACCAGACATCGGTTCGTCCGCTATATCCTCTGTGGCTGCTGATGTTAGCCATTCGCTTCGGTTCATCCTCGAAAGCTTACCTGTGGCTCTCAACGTAACCAAACCATAGTTCGTCCATGTTGGTTCTTGGTGTTAGCCGACATATCATAGAACTACAGTAGAATTCCATTTGTTTGGGCCCGTCGAAGAGCCAACAGTTCACCAACAGTGAGATAGAACTCCATTTATCTAAACTTGTTCGAAGAAAAATATCGCACTCTCGCGGTCTCGCTTACAAAAAAATTATTTGCATACGCATCTATTAGAGCAATGTCCTGTCATTTTCTGCAAGACGAAGGCTACCGATGAAAGCTTCTATGAATTTCCATAGATACGCATGTCACGCGAATACTTTTAAATAAATATCAGTCGACTCGACCAAGCAACTAACTAAAATTTCGTGCCATTAAATAGAATTCAAATAAACGGACTGTGATTGGAGTTTATGTGTATAATGGGAATTCAAAGATTCGACGATTTCGTTTACGTAATAAAAGTTCACATATCTGTCGTCAGATATTAAAAAAAAAAAAAAATCCCGAAGTTCTATGGTACAATGAAGTTTTATACTATGATAGAAGTTGATTGATTCTCTTTGTTTTTAGTGATACTTTATTCGTATCTCGCTCAGAAGTTTCA
>KQ435720.1:2079341-2113821 GCA_001276565.1 Melipona quadrifasciata | reverse complement strand
TTAAAGGACTTTTTATTTCTTGATACTTTATTTAAACGTGAAGGCAAATATTGTGCAATTTGGAGTTAACTTGAATAAGTCGGTTTTTTAAAGAAAGTGCGTTTTTTTATTCACCCGTCAATTTGACGGGTGCCGTAGAGACAGGTATATAAGAAACGTCCGTAAACCTAGTGTTAAAATATCTCTTTTTGTATTTTTGTATGTCTCGCACGCGCATCGTTCTTTTAAATGGAGACATATCAGAGGCTATTATAATTATCAGTTTTTTTTTTTTTTTTGTCAGTTTCCTTATTAGAACTAAACAAAAGTTTCCTTTTTGTTAACATTCAGCGTCAAATTTTGCATGGAGTGAATAGAGTTTCGAATAGGGTAGAAAAACGCGTGGAATGTTAATCCATAGTAGCTATTAAAGTATTATTAAGTACTTTACTGAGAAAAAATCCGAGCGGACGATCAGATTATTTTAAGCGAGGAAGATATAAAAGATAGATATACAAGATAGATGATTAATAATAATAATAGTAATAGTTCGAATAACACAGAAGACATTAGAGAGAGAGAGAGAGAGAGAGAGAGAGAGAGAGAGAAAACGTTTAGGTTTAAAAAATAAGCAGCGCAGAATCAAGACTCGTAAACTCGAGTTAGAAACTTCAACTCTTACAATCATACTAGTCCGGTTGAAGTTCATCGTGTAAACGTTCAGATCTACAAACGATGACCATGAGATAACACGAGGGAAGTTACGCAAGAGCCAAATTTCCACTGAATCAATACAATCTCCCGTATGATTTTTTTTTAAACTCAGGATCGCAATACGCGACAATTTTACGAGCGAAGGAGAAACTTCTCTTTCGGCGAGGAGCGCGTAAATTTGTACCAGAGGTTTTCTCACGTCGCGTGTATAGTTTATACAATCGTAAGTGTCGTGACCAAGCTCGATCATTCCGATATTGATTTTTCTTTTTTGTTTTCTTTTCATTTTTTTTTCCCCCTCTGCATTCGACCGGCGACTCCCTTACTCGAGGGAGAAACGCTTCCTCGTAATTCAGGGTGCGTGTCACGCAGTCACGCGAGTGTCCCGCACGCTCGCGTACGCCCTTTTCAGGCTTGTCGCCGCCCGCGGCGTGTCGCGGCTGCTAACAAAAGCCGAGAGAATCGAGATAACGCGTGCGTTATCGCTATTATCTTCGGCTGGCTGGCGTTGCGTGAATCATCGCGCGATTATGTGCAATTACTTGGTAAAAAGTCGGTATCGGGTCTGCTGATTTCTCCGACTTACTCGACTTTGACGAGAAATTGAACGATCGAAGAGGGACGCGATTCGATCGCGACTCTTATCGCGAACGGGGCCGGCGTGTACGAAACGAATATATATACAGGTTCTTAGACGAAGAAAACAGCAGCATCGGTATTACAAGTTGTGCCACGTAAGACCCATCGATTTCTCGTTGAACACGGAGATACGCGGACAATCTTCCCAGCCATCGGTTTTTCGCTTCGAAGACGCTTCTCTCCCCTCGATGCCGCGACTCTGTGCACTCGTTGTCTTCCCGAGGCGTAAAGTAGGTCGACGGCCCCGACCCCGAGTCGAGGAAGATGCAGTTTCGTTCGAGGCGCGCGGGGCACCGCGTAAAAATTTAATTACCGACCACGTCAGAGTCGAGGCCGAGCGAATTTCACGGTGACGCGAAAGAATGTAGCTAATCATACGAAATTATCCAATTTGACGGTGACGCGCGGCTATTACGTAGCATCTGCCGAGGACGGAGAAAGTAATGCCCGTCCGGACGGCGTTGCTCAAACGATATTTACTTTCGGGCCGAGCCTTTTCTACGGGTTTTCAGCGACCCGGCAGTTACATCGCCTCTTACGCGGTTGCGGTTCGCGAGACGGCTTCCCGGAAACGGCAATCGATTTTTCTTTTGTTTTCGTCGATCGCGCGACTGAACTACCGAGGACTAAACTAGAACAATTGAGTCAAAGATGAATTAGAGTGCGAGGAACGGGAAAAGGTTTGCAGTACGATAATGGGCACAAAACATTTACTCGTATATTTTTACGAAAATCGTTCGAATCTCTGAGGAAATGCGACATCGTAGGTCCGAAAAATTATAAATTGGTCATTTTGACCAGTTTGGTGGTTTTAGTGTTGAAATCGCGATCGATGGACGAACGACGGACACGTATTAACAACTACGTTCGCGATAGCACTCGCATCGGATCAAACACCGAATGGCCAAAATGGCACTTGTCGCTGTTAATCCGTTGCGTGATCGTTCGACATAGAGAAAACGATAATTGCTTTCGCCACTGGGCTAGCCCCGGTAGACTTAAGGGCTTATTCTCATTTTTCGCCCCCTCTCGCGATGGAAGTCGATAGGAAGCCAGCGAGAGAAGAGAAGTTAATTACCCCCATACGTTCGACCGTATTCCGGTCTTTCCGCGAGCGCACTTTAAGACGGTCTCTCAAGCGTTTCGCCGATACGATTTCTAGTTTAAGGGGGAATCTGGTCCGCCGATTCTTCGCCGAGGATTAGCGGAACGTTCCTTTTTAAAGGCGAGCAACTACAACGAAAGGGAGAGCACAGCGAGAGAAAGAATCGGAAAAGAAGTCGAAACTTTTATTTACCGCGTCAAGCTGTTCTTTCGATCGAGTGGTCTTATAGGCTGTTGACACGGTTCGACTTCCTGCCACTGTTTCATACTCGAAGATGGATGTCACCTACGATTTCATTGGGTTTGCTGCTCCTTCTACACAAATTTGATCGATCTTCCCGGATAAATCGTCTTTAATCGAGCGTCAAGCTTTTAATATTCAACGCACGTCTATTTATATATTTAATTGTCTTTGACCAAGTGCCTAAAAAATGTTTCTCTGAAAACTTCCAATGTTTAAAGTTCACCTATGATAGCACCTAGGTTTGCACTTCGTTCTATGCAAATTAATTTACTCGTCTCTGATCGACGTTCAACAATCGAAACATACGAATATATTGGAAAAACTGAAGCCGAAGCTTCTCACGCGATTTACTCGTTCATTTTCGTCGTTTTATGATCCCCTTTGTCTCAGAAATATTTTCAATCTCGTTTTGTAATCTCTTTCTCTCTTTCTCTGAGCCCCACGTATGATATTTCTTTCATTTGAATCGGAGCCGACGAAACGTCGAAACGTTCGCCGATCGAATTTTGCATTCGCAAACTGCGCAAATGAAAGACATCAGGGAATAAATTAGGAAAGAGAGCGAGAACGCAGTTTCGTTGAGGTTTCCGGCCACGGAACGGCGAATACACTTGCATACAGGTCGGTAGCGAGCGTAATGTAGCTGACGAGGTAACTTTCGATCTCCGTCTCTTTACGTGTGCAGTTTGACGATTTCAGCGAGGCAAATTCAACGCATCGCGCGAACTTTTTAAAAACTGACGAGAGAAAGCGTTCGGCGGGACCGACGGCCTGGCCACGAGCAACGAGAGCCAATTGTACCGGAAATGAACGTAATGTCACCGGTATTATCATTTTCAAACCCAACACGTTTGCCGGCCGTATGCGAAGGAATTATTAATTTCTCGTAAGCGCAGAGGAGCGCGTGAACCGGATGTAACGGAATTCGAGGCAAACCGAAGCCTGACCGACTCGTACGACTTGTCAAATCATCGCGGGGTACAATTTCAACCGCGAGGGGGGAGGAGGAGGGAATGCCGTTCTCGCGTTCGTCGAGAAATTACGAAGAAGAAATTCTACGGTGTCGGTTACGCTTGATTCGCTGAATCGGTGAATCCGATCGAAAGTGAGAGAACAAGTGTGTATGTGTGTGTGTGTCGATGGAAGCGCGAAAATTTCGCGCGTTAGCGACCGAGATGATACTCCGTCGGATGTAAACAGAATTTTTCGTTTGTTTCTGTCGCTGTCGTTCGCAGAAAAAGAAAAAAAAAAATGGAACAATGTATCGCGCGTTAAGCGTCCAATGTTTATATATCGGAGATTACGTTCTTAGATTCGAAAGATTGTGTCTGATACGGACGATAACGTCAATCGTTGAGGGAAATTACAGTTCGACAAAGGACGATTAATGGCATTCGCGTTGCACGGGGAAGCGATAGGAGGTTAGGTTGAACGGTCGTAACCGTAGAAAGGTACAAAGTGGGTGATCTCATTTTACAACGTTTACAACCGGGAAATGCAACGAGCTCGCGAAGGGAGAACGATCATTGGGGATGACACGATGAGTTTCTCGTTAAGTCGATAAAATAAATCAGTGCACCGGTTAAAAAAAAAAAAAAGGAAACACGGCATACGGCTCGACGTGGTGTTGTTTCGTTTTACATCAAAGAATCGATCACGGGCTGTCCTAACCTTAAAAGCCGTGCCGGCACGCCTCAAAACGTACAAAACGGTGAATTTATACTTCGAGTCGGACGGGAGCTTTGTGAAAGGGCTACACCCACCTGATTTTCGTTGTTGCTTCCTACTTTCTCCTCCCTCGTTTGTTTCTTTCTTCGTTCTATTCTCGTCTCGTAGCACCGTAGTTTACCGGCTTCGTCGGTGATTAACGGCCTCGAATTCTCGCACACCGTTCCGTTTTTTCTTCTCTGTCTGTCGAGTCGATGGTACGTAAAATAAGCTGTTCGACGGCTCGAAAGGAAAGCACGAAACTCGTCGTATAATCCTCGTTGCGCGACGGTGTATAGTACAATGAGCTGATCGGCGGTTCTTTCTTGATAATCGCCCCCAAGTCGTATCACGGAATGGAATGGAAAGCTCGGTTTGCTTCTCGCTGCTGTTAGAAGCAAGCGAACGCGAATGCGGATAATAACTGCTCGTCGTCAGTTTCCTTCATCGACGTGATTTTTTTTTATCCTCCTCTTTATCGCGGGCGCGTATGACAGAAGGGATAAAGACGAAGAGAAAGAGGAAAGTAATAAAGAGAGGGGAAATAAAGATGAAGGAGCAAAGTGCAAAAAAGGGGAGATAGAGGGAGAAAGAGAGAGAATGAGAGAGAGAGAGAGAGAGAAAGAGAGAGAGAGAGAGAGAGAGAGAGAGAGAGAGAGAGAGAAGGGATAACAAAGTTATATGTCTCGAGAAGAGCTTCCTGTGCACGCGGTCGCACTTGACTAACTGTACCCCGTCTCTTTTTGTATACTCTAACCGCCGGCCGTTTCCCGATTACGCTACCTGCCACCTATCAAACTTCGCTGCTGCTCACCGTCGCCCTACCCTCGTCCACGATGCTTCATTTTACTCAGTACTTCTCCCACCTTTTTTCCGTTCTTCCTTTTCGCCCTTTCTTTTTCTCTTCCTCTTCTGTCTTTCCCTCCCACTTTCCGTCCGATTCTTCGTAATCTGTCACTCTTCTGCGTGCTCGCATACGGATCTCCTACTACGTCCTTGCTGGATATCTGTGTGCGGCTCTCGTTCTCTACTACCTGAAGTGTCGGCCAGAGTTGAACAGAACGAACAGAACAAACCGAGTCTCTCTAAAACAGTTAAAGGAAAAAACGATCGCGGCGGTGACGGGACTGACAACGAGAACGACAACGAGGACGACGCGATGAAAACGATGGAAACGAGGGCCGCCGTGCCGACGACGAAAACCACTGCCGCCAACTTGCCATCTTGCGGACGTTACTGTAAATTTTCGCCGGATGGTTCTCAAATCGCGGCTCCTCAACTCTGTTATTTCAGCCCTTTTTTTTTCTAGGAATTTCTCTCATTGCTGACTCGATAAATCGTAACTTTTCCAATCGCATCTATTACATTTCTATTCAATAAACGTCGATATCTCGGAATATCAATTCGTCTTGTTAATTTCTTTCTGATTTGACTGAACGTCGGACGATTATTTGCGACGATCGTTAATTTTTGTATGGAACGTGAAACTTGCAATTTTTCAAATCGTTATTCACAGTTAGAGCATTAAAAATACTAACGGAAAGTTTATTTAGGAATTCATTTTGTGCGAACGTAGTCGTTTAAAAATATTTGACAGGAAATCGAACGTGGAACTCGACGAAGCACCGCTGAAGAAATGTAGCGAATCAGAATCGTCTTTTTTTAGGCGGGAAATGACGTTAGAGTTTAGTCAGTTGCTCGTTAAACTTTGATCGCTTTTGTTGTTCTGTACAATTGTGTATTATCGTTAAATATTGGTTGTTTGTGTAATCGATATTTATGCAGTGTAATAATTCTCCAATTTGCAACAGTCGAAGAATGCATGATTACGCTCAGGTATTCAAGTTTATACGTATTCATTTAAAAAATTCAGTACGTGAGAAATGCTAATAACCTCTTTGCTAATAAAAATTAAAGTTAGACCTACTGTTTCAGTATTTGATTATTTCAAATGTTGTAGAATGGAGAAATTGTAGGAAAAATACCGTTGGTTAATTAGCCGGATGATTTGCTCACTGATCAGGTATTGGAAATAAGTCAGTATATTCAAGGTAAATCCAAAATTCTAAAGGAGAGTTTCCATTGAGTTTCATTGCGGAAAAGCAACAGATTGCTTTGTCAATGCACAGATTGCATTCTAAATCTCTTTTATGTACAGGGTGTCTTCAATTTAAACGGCTAAGCTTCGTGGGCTTGATCTATACGTGAAAAGAAGAAAAAAAAAACAGCTTTGTCAAGAAACGCTTTGTTTGTTACTGATTTATAAACAAATATTGTATATATGAAATATATACTTGTGTCTGAGTACAAGGATTACAGTTTAAAACAAAACTTTAGAAATATTTAGTAATCATCTTTTTTTATATCATATTATTTTAGTTATTAAAAACCCAGAACTGTTACTAAATGATAAATAACATGTATTTACAGATAAACATGGTCGATATAGTTTGTATATTCTATTAAAAAATGCGTAGCTATTTCATACGTACAATATTCGTTTATAACTCTGTTCGTTTATAAAAAGATGCTTTCTGACGAATTTTATTCGTCATCGAAGTTCGGAACACTTTGTATATATTTATACGGTCAGCATTAGACAGATTTCACTGATCAACGTGATTTTTATCATAACCGATGATTCTTATGTATTTTTCGATGCCGAGTACGAATATGCATTCTGCTTTTTTCCATCACCTGCAGTTTCTAAGAAAATTAATTTTGAAAAACAAATTTGAAACATTCTTTGTGTTTTAACTGTAAAAATTATTCAAACTTCTTTTACGAAAAATGATTCTATCAGCTCTTACAAATATAATGATGCATATTTTTGTACTATTATACACATTTAAACATGTTTAAACAATGTTCAAAAGAATGTTCGATCATTTTCAATTCATTTAAAACTAAAGGTCTAGGAAAAAATTTAATTACCGCGAGCAATAGAACAGACCAGAAAGTTTGTTTTTGATAGAGAAATTAAAATTAAAAGTACCGCGTGACACGAGTTATTATTAGTACTTCTGGATGCTAACGAGCGTTTAATCTCTTCAGCGCAATGCAGCTGCTTCATGCAATTGTATTTTTACAGATTTAAATGATTTTTAGTAAAATGTATAAATAAAAGCTTGCATTTTACAGGCTTTAATGTCTATTAATAATGAAAATTTTATTCTTTAATCTTCCAGTTTTTATTGTTGAATTATATAATCAGCTTGGCTCCTCATCCGATTTTACAGCAATTTATTGTATATTTAATATGTAATATTGAAAAAAGCATTTGATTATTTTTTTGACGTAAATATATTCTAAATTCTAAGAATATTACTTTTCTACAAGATCATACTTCGGGGAAATTTAAGTGAAAAGACTCTATTATATTACATTGATTATTGGATATTAATACATACACACGCGCATATGTTAAACGTTATTTCCAATGAAACTCTGTATACATTTTTCTGAATTTATTTCTATGAAATTTTAGTAAAAAAATGTACTATTTAGAGAAATTTTTATAATATAACGTGTACAGGGTGTTCTGAATTTACATGCCAAATCTTCAGGGGCGTATAGAGGTTCAATAAACCAAGAAAAAAAGTTGTTTAAAATTAGATTTCGAACATAGCTTTTGAATAAATGGGATTTAAAATAGATTTTCTCATTTTTGATTTATTGTATTTCAAGCGTCATGTATTTATTTCGGCGTACTTATATGTGTTTTCCTTTATTATTGTAGAATTTAAGACTTTAGTCGTGGTTTCAAAGTTCTACGAGCTCGGGTTACTTCATTTTTCTTCGACCATTTTACACCAGGAGTCTCCTTACGAGGTATAAATTTTTGTTTGCTTGTTAAAAATTAAAATGCATCGCACTTACGAAACGTCGTAAAATTTTCTGAGTGATGAAACCAACGAATAACTGATGAAGTCGGTGCAATGTATCGATTGTCGAGAAAGTATTTGCGCAGAATATTTCAAACCATTTTTCTTTCGACTCGGATATAGTTCAAAATTATTATTTTCGTCGCTCGAGATTTATGAATTGCAAAATCTGAGAAACAATTCCTATTAAGATCGTTTTCTCAATATATGTAAGCGCGTAAGTAGCAAATAATTTCTGATGAAATAATAAAAATAAATATTGGAACAAATATATAAATATATATATCGTTTATCATACATTTAAGACTAATATTTACAATATAAATATTTATAACGTAATAATAATATAATATTAAGATTACTATTAAGTATGTTCAGTAAATTATACAAACTCACATTTTTGCGTAATTTAAAAATTAGAGTTTCGATAGAAAATACTATTCTTTGAGTACTTGATACATTTTTGGATATTATGCATGTATTTTTCCTTCCAAAAATTGTTCGTAAAAACCCACAGTCTAGTGATCAACGATTAGTTTGTTCTATTGTTAAACTTTCTGTCAGATTTATTATTAAACTTGGAATTTTTATGTATTTATGTGTAAAAAAATATATAGAATGCAGATAATATGCAAAAATGTATAAAAGTATCCAAAGTATAACAAATCTCTACTTAAGAAAAATATAAATTTACGATCTACTTACGATCTCGTTACGTAATGTATTTTCGATCGAAATCACGCCTAAGAAATTCCTGTGCATGCTCGAGGAGGATGCAAAGCGTTTAAGCTTTTAGACGTGACCGGGGCGAAATTGCGCGACGTCTATTTGTCGGCTGATCAAGGTAGAAAAGAGTAACTCTGGAATGAGAGTAACTCTGGCAGAGAAAAGAGCAGAAAGTGTAATGCTGTGTAACAGTCTTGCGGGAGGTTATGCAAGTGGTATTCCAGACTTGATCGGCGAAAGTGATTCTTACCCGGTTTGCACGGTCACGAGATGCTTGCAAATTATTTTGTCCCTCGGCAGACTGGCTGCTTTCCAGTTATATGATGGTTGAATTTTGTTCATTGTTTTCTTGCTCGATTCAAGTAAAACATTTTTTTCTCTCTCTACGTTGGCCTCACATTGGCTTACAATCCACAAAATATCAATCGTTCTAATTTTATCAGAGATTTAAATGAATTTAAAGTTAAAATGTTCAGTTCTTATTTTCTCACACATGCGCGATATAAGATTTGACGGATCCAGAAAATCCAAGGGAAAGTTTGTTCTGTTCGACCAGTTTAGGTATTTTTATGTTGGTGGAAGATAAATGAATTATTTTGAGATTAAAAATGTATTTTATTTAAGCAAAACTTGCTTATTACTAGAAGTTTATAAATAACGATATTACTTAGAGGTGTTTCTCTTAAGTTGAACAATATCAAGCCATCGTGCATCAAGAAGAGAATGTTATTATCTGAGGGGATAATTTATTCGAGATCATTAATAACGATATTTTCACAGAGAAGATTCAAGGTGAATCGTGAATAATTCTTCGTGAATTGTTCTCAGTTGTCGTTGAATATGATAATAACATCTCGATTACAATAATTATTCGATTCTTTGTGACGATTAATATTTATCGTATTGCTAATTTGTCGTACTTTTTTTTCTTTGTTGCACATCGAAGAAAGGCAAACATTCCTAGTTGATTTCCAGGAAACCGTTTGAAGCCTTTTGATAAACAATGTATTTGCAAAAATTTACACGATGATGTTAGTTCGCAAAATTAAATCTTTTTGTTTGTTGAGAAAATCAAACAAAAGGACGGATCAACATATTTTCACATCGTTCAACGACGAACAATCTTCACTGAAATTTTTCGATAGAATTGTCTAATCTTCCTATGTCATACCTAAAATTATACCTATTTTTTTTATTAAAGATTGAATATGTTTAGCAAATGTAGAAAATTACGTTTTATATAAAATATATTTAGGTACGTTCCCTTAGGAATACGAGAACTTTGTTTTGTTCTATTATTCTATTATTCTATTATTATTGTATTATTCGTTATAAGACGTGTCAGAAAAGACTTGAAAACTGTGTCGACACCAGAATGTCTTTAAACGTTTAGATGTCTTTAAATATAGATTATTTAAATCGTCAGTAACGTAATAGCTGTTTCTTCGGTGAGACAATTGACACCAACCGATACCTGATTATTTCTATAAAATCGCGAACAAATTGCGCCCGGATGTATTGTGTACTTTCGAGTCAATGCTCCTAATTTCCTCTCGACGACTTTTCTGTCTCAGTCGTCCTACATCGTCCATGTTGTGACCTACATTCCACTCATTATGAAGATAGTCTTTTTTTTGTAATACGACGACACGTATCGTGCAATTACATTTGATACCAAACAGAAATTATTTCATGATTTTTTTCACGAAGAATGAATTATCGTAATTGCGAGTTGAGTGAATTGAACCGTGCACAGCATATTACGTACGTGGTTTCGCCCTGATTTAATTTCATCTAAAATCTTATCGAATAACCTACGTAATAATCTGTAAAATAACGTTGATCATATCTTATATATGTTTAATATAATATTTCCAATTCTTTTTATAGTAGATATGTTTCTTACAACGCACTGCGTGAATACATGATCTTTCTTTCTTTCGACTTGCATCAAAATAATTTGAACGATCATTGTTTTTATGTGACGATTTTCATATATTTTGCATTATAAAAAAATGCATAATGTAGAAACATTTCATTTCGTTTGATTATGAAAATTAATCATAAAATTAAAATAAAGTATCGACCATGAAAACGTATGTAACTTCATATCAATACTTCGATCATGATATCAATAAAACATTGTGTAGAAAAAATAATCATTGTGATTCGAAGTAAGATTACAATCTCGAAGCTTCATTAGAATTTAATTATTTATTTAATAGGAAATTATTTGTTTTCTAATGTATTTAAATGAAAGTACAAATTATCTCACTTTATTTTTCCACGTAAATTCCTTTAAACCCCGCTCAAATCCCTCGACATACTTAATGAAGTGCATAAAAGAACGATCGGATCATTGTTCGATATTGCGTCGATATTGCGTCGTATTCCGTGTACGATGGGAAAGTTTGAATAAAAATTAATGATTCGGATTACAGTCGCATTGTTCGAAATCGGGCAAAGAGCAATTCATCAAATTGTCGTTTTTGTTTTTGTTTTTCTGGTTTTTTCCATTCAATCGATAATTTATTCGCTTTGCTGTTTGTTGAGTTTCATCAGAAATTATACAGTTATTTTAATTCTGCTTCTTTACACGCACTACGCACTTGTATCTTTGTAGTTCGTGTTCGTTACATTTTTCAGTTGTTAATTGCTTGACGTAAATTGCATATATATATATGTAGAATAAGTAGAAAAGTTATTGAAAAATTTTTACAATGTAAATTTGTACAGTTAATGGATCGTATTTGATCGATTTGTTGATAATGTCTAATTCCTTTGATTACGAATGATTGTTTCGCGTTGGTCGGACTCAATCCATCATAATCGACGGTAAAAGTATGATAGATTTATCGTAATATATTAGCATGTACATCCATGCATTTGTGATGTACGTATGTGTAGTTTATCCAGTATCTTTTTTATGTTGCATGGTTCACGACTTTCACCTGTTGTCACTTTCACCAACGAAAATTAGTACTATTTGGCTTATTCTTTGACGAAACTGGCAATTGGACCGTCTCTGGGATGGATAATGATAGACGTCAACTATATCACACCTGCTCCTTGAATTTATTGAGTACGGATAATCATAAAATAATCGCGAAAAAATAATAATAATCTGAAAAGTTTGCACAAATTGAAAAATACGTGTAATGTATCAATGCTAATAATGATTATTAAGATAAATTTCGTGATTTATTATACTTTAAATTTGGAATTGTTTAAATTTTTAAATTTTTTAATCCTATCACGTATAATACCTTGTCTGTGATTCTATTTTACATTATGTTGATAAGTAAAGGATTGAAATTATCCATTGAGGCTGTTAAAGCAGGGCTCCGTCAGTTTGATAATCAATAAACTAGGAATTTTACGATCAGATTTTGCATTATAATACAGATGAGGTATATAAACAGATCTAGTCAGATTCTTCACTCTTTAAAATAAAATCAAGTTAATTGTTCTACAATTTTTTTTTACAAAATTATAAGAGTTTAATGTACTGACTATTTTTTATCTAGCGTATGAATATCTTTAAGAATTTCTCATGAATTTTTTGTATTTGATTTAGATTGAAATTCTTTATTTTTTACTCCAAGTTAACATTTCGTGCGAAATGCGTGCGTATTGAGTTTAAATTAATTGAAGATTACAGCGCCACACCACGGTGAAATGCGGAATACACTACTTACGATTCTCGAACGTAAATCGATATTTCTCATGATCGATTTTTAAGCGGAACAGCAGACCTTTAATGGCGGAAAGAAGCACACCTCATCTGTAAAGAAGAAAGTGTCATCCAGATAACTCATCCGGAAAGAATTATCACCAACAAGTTCTCAGGTAAAAATTTAAATCAATAGTTGTTAGATTTATGTTTGTATTGTGAATTTTTAAGGTAAAACGTGTATTTTTGGCTTCAACTCAAGGTAAGATTTAACCAAATAATTATTACATGTAATTTTCAACAATTAAAGAAATAATAGCATATAAACATTTAAACAGAACATATGCTAACGGAACATACTGTGTTATTCATGATTTTATACCAAAATCTAACTTCAATTCTAACCAATAGATATATTGTAACCTTATACTTGACTAACTCGTTGTTATATGTACACGTATTTTATTATATAGATACTTCAGGTATCCTTGATTGCAGAAATACCATTGAACGTATAGATGCCACGATCATTAATGGACAATTTGATGAACTTTTATGGAAATTTGGCAACATTTTATTCATTTTGGGTAACATTTGGTATACAATTCATATATATTTGAGATACTTCACAATACGTAATTTCGTAATTATTTGGAATACAAAGATGAAAATAGAAAAGATCAGTTAATATTTTATTTGAATATAGACTAACTAATATACATATACTATCAAACAGATGTATATTCTTGTATTAGATAGTCAAATTCTAAGTATATGTATTTTATTATAGTGGCTTTTTTCGATCGCTGACGCGCAATTGAAACGATTCAAAGCAAGATTTCACACGCGTTTTTCATTGTTTCTTAAATACATTAAAATGATGTGAAATTTTGATTTATACAAACATTTATAATACGTGACGTGATATATTACTAATATGCATACTTCCTACTCTAATAACGAACATTCAGAATACAAATATAATAATCATCTTTTATTCGCAGTATTCAGTATTGAGAAATACTTTATAATTTACAACTTATATCTTTAATACATATTCAAGTTTCTTTATAATCATGTTCTAGAAAAATAGTAGTATTTTCTAAATGAACGTACTCTTGTAATGGGTAACTAATTTTATAAGGATATGGAAAATATTTCATCTGAATTTAGAAAGTCTAGGATTGATTATTTTTCTACGAATGTAAATGAGAGGGTTGTTCTTTCTTCTTCTCTTTAATTTCTCTCTTATTATATCCACCTGTTGATAAAATTTATTTGAGCTGATAGATTTTTTAATATTTTATTAATGACTTTAGAATTTCAATATTACATGAAAAAAAACCATCGTAATCCACCATAAAACGTGGATAGAATTCTTCTATATAACTCTGATATATACTATAATGATTTCGGTTAGTTACTAGCTTCACATATTGAAAATTTGATAACCCTATAATGGATTTCGAAAATCATATTTCTGGCACATTCACTACTTGATCAACTTCGGTCATTTTACTTGATGTAGTTCCTGAATTCGCCGTTGTTTGAGCATAGAGGGCGCTAAAAAACCACTGATTTTTTACTATATCGGTATTTCAGAACATGGGACACGAAAAAAACATTGGATGGTCTAATCTATTCTAG
Source organism: Melipona quadrifasciata (assembly GCA_001276565.1). Classification (NCBI taxonomy): domain Eukaryota; kingdom Metazoa; phylum Arthropoda; class Insecta; order Hymenoptera; family Apidae; genus Melipona; species Melipona quadrifasciata. The sequence continues at coordinate 2,099,504 of KQ435720.1, read as the reverse complement.
TTAGTCAATGATAGTCAGAGTTAGTGGCGGTTAGAATTAAAAATAAATTATAATACGAAATTATCTATGAAATGCAAAAACAGGATATTTAATAATAGCAAATGAAATACAGAAGTACACTGGTCGTCAAAAGTATTTGCATATCTTATGAAAATTTGTCGATATTTTGTCATAACTTCCTGAGAAGAGAAAATCTTAGAACAATTCGCTTGTATTTTCAAAGATATTTTAACATAACGTAGCGAGTGGAAAGGTGGAGATACTTTTCTTCAAAACAACTGTAAAAATTCAAATGTCCGTAGAAATGTTGAAAAATTTTTTTACAATTTAAATCCCGCACGTTTTCGAAGATTGAAGTTTCCTCGTTAATCCTCTTAAAACTTGTTTTGTACGATTTTTTTTTTCGCTATCTTGTTGAACTTTGAATGTTGGAGTTAAACGACAGAAATTTAAAAAATCTTAATATTTCGTTGAGTTAATATCTATTTGATACGAACTTCTCTGTTGCACAATACTACCTCTTGAAACAAAGTGCTTTGTTGCTTATGCAGTACTTTTATTATGTATTATTGATAAACAAAATAAAAAAAGAATGGAAAATTACGAAAATGTACACCGTATGTGTGATATCTTCTTAATGCAGTGCTAACGAATATTAATTTATGTAAATATATGCAACATTGATCATATTATAGGCTGTTAATGTATGATCAGTTAATATATATTAGCATTATATATTGAGTAGTTGTTTGCAGCTCTTTTGGCTGCATTGAGTGATGCAAAAACTGAAATATATTTCCACAATTCCAAGAAGAATTCCTTAGAATAAAACTCAAAAAAATGCTATCATTCACACGTAACACTAATTTAAATAGTGACAAAACGATGATGATGCATGTTAGATTTAATTTCCTAAAATAATTCAGTTAATTAAAAATGACTATTTCTGTAGTCATTGTAACTTAACACACACACACACACACACACTCACACACACATTATACCTACAAACAATTATCATATGTAGTGACATTGCCTGTATAAATATATAGAATCTCAATCATTATACGCTCGTTTCGTAATACACTCAATTTACAATAGTAAATTTGAAAAATTGATAGGCAAATTCAAAGATGAATGGCATTGTTAATTCGTTCATGCTATTTGCATTGTCAATTCTCTTATATTTCTAAATTGGATAGGAAAAAATAATAAATATATTTGTGCTAACTTGTCTTGATCGTATCTTATATTGTAATTAATAGTCCTATCAGAAAGTATGTCATCCATCTACCCCATATTGTTCGAAAGTAAAAAAGACCAATAAACGGACTTGCAAACACCTATTACGGAAAATGTCCCGAGATGATTTCGACACTGGAGTTCAATACACTACATATACATATACATATGTATGTACTTCAACGTCTTTCGGCGATGAGGCTTAAAACTAACTTCATCTAAACCTTAAAACAGTCTACGGACTAAACGGAATTAAAGTAAATCAAAGTAACAGAATCTGCAATTTCTTTAAAATGATTTTTAGGAATCTAAAAGAAATTGTAGATGCTAATCCAATATGTACGAATCGTACGAATAGTGTTCTGCATCTACTTGTTTAATTTCGAGTGAGATTAAAAAAACTGAAACAGTGAATTTTTTAATTTAACGTTTCCTCAATTCTGTTTTGCGTCTTGACGTAATTACTTCTTCACGGTCTAACATGTACAATTCGTCTGAATTGTTTTTATAAGTTTTTAGCTATTAAAACGCTCTAAATTTTAACTAATGCGAGCTAACATCTGTGTAGAGATTACGATTGATTTCAGCAGATACGAGTAAGATTTTTTTACAAATATTTTTAAACGAGTAAATTTCGAAATTCGCTAATACAGTACATGTGACAATATTGAATGAGTGAATGTGACGGATCAAGGAAAGTGAAGGAAATCAAGATATCAGACGTATCTTGGATGACGGCGGGAAACAAATCTGTTCGTTAAAAATCGTACAATTTAATCATAAAATAAATACATCTCTCATTTGTTGCTAATGTATTATACAGACTTCTTTATTCTATTCATTGAATGTATACTTTGCGTCACATTCAATCGACTTTTCTGAAATCAGAGCAACACGAATCCCGTCGAATCATTATTCTTCATACAAGGGCAAGAGAAAACGCTTGTGTATGTCCTCCCGTTAGAAATCAGTTCTAAATAGACCCGCGTAACTATCGCAGAAAACTACCGAGAGGACAAAGTAATTGTATCACAAAGACCAAGAACAACCAAGTGTTCTAACACTCTAACATTCCAAAGTTCAACTTTTGATTACAAAGCATTTCCGATTGCCGAATGAGCGGTTTCCCTTGTTGTACTCGAAAAATTTTTCTTAACTTATCCAAATGACCAACAACCTTGTAACCTCGTATACGAGTAGAATCGATTCGAATTGATCGATTGCTCGCGACTTCTCAAACCTGAGATTAATTTACATTCGTCGTAAATCTACCTCGATGATCGAACGACACAGCTAATCCGAGTGACTAAGATTTACAACGAGTCATAGAGAGAAAAAGAACAAGAAACTTTATAAGTAATAGATGATTTGAGCAATAACAAGAGCGTAACGCTGGATCGCGACGAAGGTTCGATCGCGTTTCTGTCATGCGATTCCCCGTGTCGGCGACACCTTCCAAACACATTTTACAATTAGTTAACCTTCGTTCCGAACTTGCAAACGCGACGGAAGAACGATATGAAGAGCTTAGAAAGAAAAATTTGGCAAATTCTCTCGCAAGCCTAACTCGTGGCGATAGTTAGGTATCACCGCCTGTTTCCTTACGTTTCTAACTTGTACATTCGCCACATACTTATACATATGTACATATTCACATACCGTATAGTCTATAGATCACGATATACATAGAACTCGCACAAAAAGCGTGAAAATGTGTATACGATCTCATTCAAACGTACCCTCATCCGTACCGGAGGTAATAATTTAGTTGATGAATCTGAACTAATCGAAGTCTAATTTAATTTAATGTATCCTTGCATGATTTGCGAAAAAATTTGTCTGCTTTTGTCACGTCGATGAACTTGTCCGATATGAATTCGCATTTGTTCGTCGTAATTCAGTTCTCACGATGCAATCGGTTTTCCGTTCAATTTTGATAGCGTATTCACACGCGCAAAGAACGTTCCAATCTTTGAGATCGAAGTCCTTTTCGAAATGAAACCGAAAAACATAGGCGACATTTGAAAGATTATCATTTTTCTCTGCGTATTTTCATTGATACCGAGGCTCATTTCTCTGCTCTACCGTTCGCAGTTTGTCAAACTGAACGTGAATACGTTTCTCGGTATACGTATTTTGGCACTGTTGTCGTTACAAAAATAAAGGAACAGAAGAAATATTGACTGTATTCTGTTATACAGACAAGATTGGTTTGTTATCGAATTCTCACGTCTCGATCTCAAGAAAAGATGAAAATTAATTACTTCGTAATTATTCCCGTGTGTCAACATCTACTTTCGATAATTTGATAAAAAGAATGGAAAAAGATTTAACGAATAAAAGAAAATCGACCGATTCTTCGAAACGAAAATGTCGAAAGCGACCGGAATCGGTAATTTCACCGTGTGTTACGTACAACAACAAACAGTTGACTCGGCAAACGAACGAATAAAATCTGTTACACACTGTGTCAAACTTAATTCGTTCGTTTGGGAGCGCCGACGATGCAGTTTGCGTGGACGATGCTTCCGGCTTTTTGTCGATTTTTCGCAGAGTTATCGAATCAGTCAGAAAACGATATCGCGTGAAAACTGGCGCCACCGTGATGGCGGACGTGATCTCATTCCTGGAAGCCGTGGTTGTCGATAAACACGCGATTCCTGAGGCCATTGTCCGAGATGTAGCCAGTTGCCATTTTGTACTCGGTCGCGTACATCTTGCCGTTCTCCTTCTCGCTGTTCTGTTGTTTCGCGTTCCCTTGGTTCACCTCGGTTTCCTTATTCACCAACGTCGTGGCAGCCGTTTTCCTCTTCTTGTATGTCTGAACATAGAAGTCGCGGAACAGGAAGTAAAACATGACCGCGTGCATTCCGATCCACCAGACAAACACTTTCGGGTAGTCGCATTCGATGAAGAGAAGTTGGAAAGCGTGGAGTATCACAAGAACGAACTGCACCATCTGCAGGGCGGTCAAATATTTCTTCCACCAGAGGTACGGCTGTATCTTGGGCCCGAGGGCAGCCAGAAAGTAGTACGAGTACATCACGATATGTACAAATGTGTTGAGCATGCCGAAGAACGAGCTGTGACCGCCTGCAAATGAAAGTCACAATTACTGTCACACTCCGTAATTGAGTTGAAAATTTCGAAACACGTCGGCAAAAGTTTTACGTCATTTGATTAAATAGGTTGTTAGCGAACTGAAGATCGACTGGTCATCGATACAGTTTTTCCGCTCGTGTGGCAGGTATCGATTAACGTGTTACATACTACGATGAACGAACGACGGAAACGTGGGAAATAGTGAAAGCGTTTTATTTTTCGATTAGCGCTCGATTCCGTGTTATTCCATTGATGATACATTGATTTACGAAGGAACGGAAGTTACTTTTTCGAGATTCATACCAGGACGTTTTAGCATGCCGAATTTCCTGTCAATCGACTTTTCAACCTTGGCTCTTCCGTCCCCGATTTTTCATATTTAACGAGGTGTTTTCTCTTAAAGTCTTTGCTAGGTAAACACGTCGTTGATTAATTGTCATAAATTAGACGAGATGATGAAAAACTACTGATCAAAAGTTGATACGCATTCTGTCTTGGAAGTATACGGATTTTCTAACGTCAATGGCGATTTCTTTGGCTAGAGTATTTTAGCACGTTGTGACTAGCTAACTGTCGTTGTATATTATAGCCGAAAAATATGCAAGAGTCGTCAAATTGTAAAACACAGATTCCGTAAAAGTGTCCTGAAACTTTTCACCGGTACTGTGTAACGTAAAAACTGCATAAAATCATACAGCATCTCGTCGATTGTCCAATTGCAGATGTCGATTCGCGGATGATGAAAAGATCATAATACAGTAAATACCGTAAAGAGTATAGAGCAAAGAGTATATTTACCAGGAGAAAATTTCACACCGAACCAAACGGATAGTGGCATAACTCCATGATGAATCACGTGCAATCTCGAGACTTGACTATTCTTTTTCCTCAGCACGAAGAATATGGTGTCAAAGAATTCAGTAAACTTGGAGAAGTAGTACCACCAGCAGCCATGTGCCATTCGCAATGCCCTCGGATTGTTTGAATAGTCTACTGGTTGACAACGGAACGAATAATAGCCTCCCCATCCGGCTGCCAAGGACTGCACAGAACAAACGATACGGTGAGAAGTTTCGATCGAAGAGAATTTTAAAAATACCTCTCGTACAGAGAGGCGTGTTTCGTGCGTCTTCTCTTTAAAGCGACTCGCATACCTCGTGGAACAACCACGTGGAGAGCGCCACTTGGAAGAGATTGTAGTACAGCAGGACCCTCTTCAGTTCGAAAGGTTTGCGATTTTCCATGAACTTGGGACCGAGGACCTTGACGAAGTAGGCGTAAAACAGGCAGATGAAAAAAGTTGGGAACGGACTGCTCATCATTGCCCAGTTATTGACCCTTGGATCGCTCTTGTTGTCCATCAGATCCCGGTAGCTGTCGTACACCGCTGCCACAAGTTGCGCGATATGAAAGTCGATAAAAATTCACGCTTTTTTTTTTATCACCTTCGTACTGTCATCTCGTCGTTCCGTGATATGTTTCAAAGATACAACGTGATTTCAACGAACCGATTAGAAAAGGCACGATCGAAACTGTTCGCGTTTCGACGAAGAGAACCGTTCACGATCCGCGAGTCGACGATTTGTTTTTCAACGCAAACGGCGCGGCGGTGGCTCGAGAAACTATGGATCGACGTTGGATGGTGCAACGAAAACTTGCAGCCGCCCACCTGTATTATGATCTCCTTTCACTGAGATTTGTTCGAATCTACTGCTACTACTTCCACGAGGGGAGGGAACACGAGCGAGACACGCTCGGACGCCGCGAAATTCACGCGTTGAAAGAAAATCTCCAGGTTGGCACCGCGATCGCCGAACTTACACCCACTCTCTCGGTGTGAGAGAGACGTACACACGTTCCAAAGTTTGTTTCGGTGAAACATTTCGTCAAGCGTCACACGTGACATCGTTACGAAAAACCACGTGCTGGTTGGGATATTCTTTGTATTTCGGCGATTCAAAACTTTGTAAATTTTATAAACAAATATTTTACGCCATCGGCACGCATACACGTAGAAGAAGCATATCTATATGTACATTTCTTCTTTTTCAGTTCATATTAGGTTTATTTACACTTTGTCTTCCAACGATTTGAAACTGGAAACTTTACGAACAAACAACGTTTCACGCCATGTAGAGAAGTAATTACATTTATAATTATATCTGTTTGAATTTCTTCAACTTTGAGCTTAGGTTAGGTTCCGTCACTCTGTCTTTAGATCGTTCAAAGCTACGAATTTTATAAATTTAGAACACTCTTGAAACTTGAAATTAAAGCAAATCCCGCGCCTCTTCCTTTTCGCGCGTGTGCCTCATCTATTAGATTATATTTTAGACTATTAAAGTACATTGATTTTTTTTTTTAATTTTCTGCTTGGTCGTTCAAAGCATTCGATAACTTGTCAGATATTGATTTCCTGTTTTCGATCGCGCAGACAAATAAATACATGCAATTCCGCAAACATTCGAAAATGGCAAAGGTTGATTATAAATTTATGAATTTACCGTCTTGTTTTATCGAGAATCGGCGAATGGCGGTGGCTCGGTGTCCTTAACGTTAACTGATTTATATAGAATCAGTTGTCAGACGGAAGTAACGAAAAAAAAAAAAAGAAAAAAAAATAAGCAAGCTAATTTCCACGATTTCTTAAACGACGATTGCAAACGACGATTGCAAACGACGATTTGTTTTCGCCCTGCGATTTCTTAATCGAAATCTGTTCAGGACTCAGGCGATAATTGACTGAATTGGTATTAATACTTTGTACTTGCACGTTACATAAATTGTAAAATCGCTTAATTATATTCGGAATGTCCAGCGGAAACGAGATTTTATTTATATTCACGCGTCATTTGTCTTTTTAATGACAATTTAAACAGTCAATTATATACCTTTTTTTCGAACAAACTCAATTTTTTGTGCTGTGTCTGGTGTGAACAAGAGCAATCTCTTCGCGTGTTACATATGATGTCACTGACTATCGTCGTCGCGTTAATCTTTTGATTATCAATCAGCTCAGAAAAGACTGTTATTAGTTGGCGTATACGTGTGAAAACACACGACGCGTGTGTTTTCGAATACGCGCGTTTAAAATTCAAAATCGTGAGATTCATCATCGATTAATTATCGCACGCCTATTCACATTATAATCAGACTGTAAATATTTATGCATTTGCGCAGAATTGCAAGAATGCAAAAATACAGATGACACGCAGAAACATATGAAATATTCAAAGTATAATATTTTAAATTGTTGAATTAATGAGATTGTTGTTCGTTTAGTTTCGTGAAAATTGAAATTCCTTTTAATTCCTTGGCGGCTACTAGACTGTAGACTTATAAAATAAACAGTATCTGACGTGTAGTAGACACACCAAATATCAAAGGCACGGTGCTTTCTGTAGTACTTGAGTACTGTAGTACTTACACACGCAAAACAATTTTCTGCCGATGTTTTGTTCCCATAAATCTATTGATAATCGATTAATAATCGCGAAAGCCAGTTTCTAATTTGATTAGATCTTCAGATACAAGGCGTTTGACACAGTTCTCCCTATTCACCTTCTTCGAATGAATCGCCACGCTGTTGGAAATGTCGCACTCCGTGGCGGATTTTGAACGCGGCACCTTGCGACATTTCGGAAATTACGAACAATCGACGAGCTCGGAATCGAAGAATAACATTCCTCGTCGTCGTTCAGGTGGCGATTTCGTCATCTGATCTGCACCGTTCGGTTGGGTTAAAAGGAGGTTACCAAACGTTGCTACACCGGCTCGAAAACTCGTTTCTGTCACGGAAAAATTCTATTGTCCGATTCTAATTGTTGGACTTCCTTATTCTGTTGACTTAACGAGTCACAATTGATGTCTAGTCATTTCGAACGAGCGAACATTCCTCGATCGAATCTAAATTTCACGACCGTTATAGTACCTCTGTGAGATCCAATCGTATTCAATCGGATCGAAGTGTTTTCGACTCTGCTGGAACTTGTTTTTTTTTTACGAAACGTCAATGTCATTGGCAATGGTGAAATGTCGTCGTTAAAAGCGGAAGTTTGTTTAACTGTTTTCCACGTCGTGCGCGATAGTCTCTAAATCCAACACAAATGCGAATATACGATCAATTACCGCTATCAATCGCGATATTATTTTAAATAGCCAAATGTATCGCTTTTTGTATCTTCGAGTAATCTCAAGGGGAATCGGTAAATCATAAAAACTAAATGATCGTGATGTGACATATCAATAAAGTCAAAGATTGACGGGGAAAGGGCTTATATAGACTCTGCCGATGTTTTTGCTGTTGGTTTTAGTTTTCCTCGCTTTTCTACGTTTCTCGTTTTTTTTTTTTTTTCAACATTGACCAGATCTTTTTCTTCTTCTATCTCTATCTTCTATCTCAACGTCATCCGTCGACAAGCAAAAGCACTGGAAACGAAAATTCATTTCTTTAAAAAATACCGACGAATAATTTAGCACGACAGAAAAAAAAAAACACGACTGACTCGAAAATGAATGAGTTGCTTCCAATCACGTGAGATCGACGTATTTGTGCTTGTACTTTGTACGCTAAGTTGCAAAATGAAGAGAAAAAAAAGAGAGAAGAAAAAAAGGAACGTCGTGATTTTAACGCACATACAAATAATATAATATCTCTACGGCGTAAATAATGTCGTTACGAGAAAAATACTTTAGCTGAGGAAAACAAAAGGAAATTCTGACCAATGAACAACTTTGAAGTTCCTCGTTGTTTAAATTATGCGTGGAATTTAATGTTTATATTAAAGCGTGATTTTCCGCTTTAATATAGTACTCACGATCGTCTCTTGTTATCCTCCTTCCGAGAAACGGCGTATTTCAGAAACCAGAATTCGACGTGTTTGTCGAAGAAACGCAACAGTTACAGAACAGAAGATTCGCGATGTGTCTGACAAGAAGAGTGTGTAAGCACGGCGAGTGGCGAGTCGCATAATAATAATTAAAAATCACTGCCTCGACACCGCGATTCTTCGCTCGTTAAGCACTATTTGCTACCCAGTCAGGTGCATCCTTCACTCTTTATTTTCTCAAGCGATGAAAGTGAGCAGTGTGTCTCTGTTGCGATACAACGGTGACGTTGTCCACGCGCCACGCGCAACAATTGTCACGATCGCCCGCCAAATTCAGCGACCGATCGGAACGATCGATCGATCATTCGCAATCTCTAGCTCAAGTCTCTCTCTACACTTTGGAAAATTAAACGGTACGCGTGCATTTTTGCTTCAGCCAGAGAAAAAAAATCGAGTTTTAAAAAGATCAAGGTGCTAAGTAAAGATAACTAATTACGATGTCTTACGCGAGCGTTAAATCTGTTCGTAGACAGACGAAGTAGATAATATTGTTTTCGTGGAAACACGCCGAAAATAGTTTTAACAAACTTTGCCGGTAGCAGTGCGATCGATAAAGATTTGAAAGTCACGGTCAACGAGCCTTTTTAAAGGGCCTCTCGCACGACAATCACTGTGGCGGTAATTGGAACAGATTGCTCGACTCGCTTGAAGAAACTCCGTGATGACACTTTTCGACGAATCGTGAGGTAATTTTGCAAAGATATAATTTGATCGAAGCACATGGACGATTAGGTGAGTGAGAACGAAGACTCTCGAAAGTGTAACAACGTTTTTTAATTTATTTTAATAAGGATCTTCATTCGCGGGACAAGTGAATATCGCCGTAATTCCAGATTGTGCGAGGATCTGTAGTTTAATTACGAGGCTAACGATGACGGTTAGTGTTAATCAGAGTTTTATCATAATTCAGTAAACTCTCGCTTGGTCCGACGATTTGCACAATTCACGTTTCCCTTGTGTTGTAAGATTGTTGAAATTTTACAATTATCAAAAGGATTGATATAAGATTACGTTGAAACGTTTTAGTTACAATTTGAGTCTCTTTCATTTTGTACGACTGAAAACACACGATATTGGTCGGTTAATAATTTCGAAATATCTCTCGTTTCCTAGATCGCGGTGAACAAATTCGTGACAAAGACGACTCGTCTAAATTTGTCTGAACTGTTTTGCATTCAATCTCACGCAAATATTTTATGTAGAACGTGCGACGTGCGAGTCCGTTATAAAATGTTACAAACTGGAAAAGCAACGCCTTCCTTCTTTCGCGAAATATTTTTATTTCCTTCGTTGCACATCGCGGCGAGAATCGATCGTAAAACAAATTATAATAAGATATACCGGCGATAGACCATGAATATTTAGCATCTCGCTCTGTATCAACACGATTCAACACGCTCGAAGTCAAACGACGAAGAAAACCTTGACTCGAAGAGAAATCCTTCCTAACATCTATCAACCGATCTGTCTCAATTTCACGCACGCTCGCAACAAAAATCTCATATACTCACCGTGATTTGACAACGATTTAATCTCGAACAGCAAAAAAAAGAAAAAAAACTCGATCCAAATCGGTGAAAAAGAAAAAAGAAAAAAGAAACACTGGCGTTTATCGCGAGCTAGTTCTCGCGCGGATATTGGATGAAAACTCGGTGCGAGACGTCGGCGCGCAGTTGCAAACGAAACGAAAAGCAAAAATTCTCCTCAATTAGAGAGTATCTTCGTGATTGGTCACCTTCGAAGAGACTGAGGTTCCACGATGAGAAAACGGTGTTTTATATCGGCACTGCTTCGTGTACGCACGAGATAGACATTACGTAGGGTAGAATACCGACCCCACCAACTTTTGCCAGGATCGACACTGCGCTCTTCTACTGTCTCGACTGTCCACTGTCGACGGTTCTCGACCGTCCAAGGGTCGTACAAGCGGGGTGTACGTGTGTCTTGGAGGCTACGTGTTCGAGAACTGGCTGCCTACCTAGTCCTATTCAGAGACCAACGTCAGACGCCAGCTCACGAAAATCGTACAGGGTCCATTTGCTCGCTTTCGACGCAAGATATTTTCTCTCGACTAACCTTTGACTGAATATTAAGATTAAGACTCGTTGGGAGTCCGAACATTCCACGCTGATGATCGTGTCGAACGGATCTAACGGATTCCTCGTATGAATTTTTTTTTAATACATCGTCTTTTAGTTGTTTCGTATCCGTCGTGTTTCCGTCGTGGTACCTGTAACGGTTCGTCCGATATTAAGTCGAGATTCTTCACGATATCAGAATTGATATCAAGCTGGATACACCGTACACGTCTCGAATGTTGAAACGTCGAAACTGCTTCCATTCTTTCCATATTATTCTACTGCTGCTGATTAGAATTCTTCAGATGGCCGAGTGATGAATACCTAATGTGCAGTGTAACCACGCGAGAAGCCGTGATCTCGCTAGATTCTCAATATCGGTCCGTATTCTTTCTGTTTTTTTTTTTTTCTCTTTTTCTCTTTTCCTTTTCCTGTCTTTCCTACTTTTACTACCATTTGAGCAAAGCTGGTTACGTAATTTGTACACAATGCGAGTGTTCCGCGAGTGGACAAAGTTCCACCTCGAATTTTCGGTATTCGTTGATATTGTGACGCAGCTTTTAATACATACTACGCTACCAGTGGTCTTGTCAACGCTGTAATATTTACGCTGTTTGAATAGTCGATTACCATCTATAGCGTCTATTACTTGACTTTTATTATTTTAATGATTGATGAAATGTACGTAGTATGTGCGGCGTCTAACATCGAAGCCATTTTTGGATTTCGATCATTGTTCGAATCTTAGGTATTGCGCGTATTCGTGAAGCGACAGTTGTAGATAACTGTAGATGTAGATAACATTGCTCGAAAACAAAACATTTCTCGTCGCCATAATTAATCCTCAGCTGCTGTCATTGGTAGCCGTAGAAATTTAAATTTCGCGTTGCTCAATTTTTGAATTTTTTTAGTCGATTTAATTTCATCATCTGTTCTATATCTGTTAAATAGAATATAGAATTAAATATACAGAATATATATAGAATATAGAATTAAATAATCGAATTATAATCATTGTGTTAACGATTAGTTTGTGAAACAAATTACATTGTTCGATTGTCTATTCTGAAATTTAATACTCGAGAGTCATTGTGCTGCCGTAGCTTATAAATATTTGTCTGTTCATTTGTAATAGTTCAATTATAAGTATAGAAATTCGAACATTCAACAATTTGAAAAATTTGTTTAAGTAAATGTATTTAAGTGAAAACTTGATGAAACTCTTATTAAGTGAAAATTTCTCAGTCAATGTTTCTTTTGTCATAAAACCTTGCTTACGCTTATGCGTTACACGTTCACTTTTAATTGGTCTGGTTTTTCTTTAAGTGCAACGATCATTTTATAATATAATAGTTGCAGTATTATCGTATAGTTATGTTGCAGTATTATCATTACAGTATTAATGAATGTTATTATTATTAATTTATGGAAATGTACATAAAGGAGATTGCGTCACGATCATTATTTCCAATAATTATCGAATATTTTCATATTCTCGAGCTTTCTCGAGAAAATGTACGTAACTGGTCGTTGGAAGAAATTGAGATTTTGTATAGATTTTAAATATATTTTTTCGATTATTTGACAAAAACAAACCGAAACCGGCTTCTCTTCTCATTATTGTAAACGTCCGCTGCATCTCCGTGCATCTTTTCGCATTTTCTGTAAAAATGTTTTATTCGTTGACTCGAAGAATGTTTTCATTAGCTGTGCAAGCAATATTGAAATATATTCTTACATCAGAAATTGCAATTTAATTGACCAATTATCCCCGACATTGTTATAGCTAAATACAAACGTCCAATTATTTTTGACGCAATTGGATTAATGAATTCAATCGTTTAAATCAGTGAATTGTTTATTTGTATTTCATCACCTTTCGAACAATCTAGAGATCACGATCGATCTCTAGAACTTGAAATTTACATAGTGACTAATTGAATCGACAAATTCCTATTCGATTTAATTTGCCAATATAGATTAACGTGGAAACACATATAATAAATAATATAAGAAACAATGCATAAATATACATGAATAATAAATATGTCATTGTAGGGATTTATATATTACGAACGTCATCGGCCAGTTCAAATGATTAATGAAATTTAAGAGTTTTGGATGATATTCAGAATCGGAAACCGAGGTCAAGAAAACCAAGGTCAAGATTTTGCAGCTAGTTCAATAATGTATGCGTTTTGTCATTTTTTCTTCTTCGTCATTGCTGACGTAATGCTCAAACTCATTATCCGACATCTGTCTCGCTTATTCTCCAAAAAGTATCTTGCCGCGATGATTACACGCTTTTACATCGTACGTTCAACGACCTCTCGGCAATCTCCACGCTCACGATGTAAATTGTTCAATATGATTTTTCAATTATTTGGCGCATATTGCTCAATTGACCTGAGTGATTATATAACGATATAATGACGTAGGACAATTTCTATTGTATGTTAAAACGCATCTGACGCATTTGAAAATTTAATTATTTAGGTCGAAAATTCCTGTGTCTTCATATTTCATATTTAGTTATAATTCAGATGGGCAACCAAACGCAGACGGTTCGAGTAAAAATTACTTGCAAAGTGGACCAGTTTTAACCTTGAAAGCCTGCGATCGTGCCCAGTGCGATGATCTTTCCTACATCGTGGGAGAGGGAGAACGTTTAGGAAGCCACCGAACGCGAGTTACACTTTTGGTTAGAACGAGTTCGTCCTTCGTGGAAGACGAGTTTCAATTTTTTTTTTTCTCTATTCCTTGAGACTTTAGCGCATCTTTGATCTCTCTGCGTAAAACACTAAAGTACATATCCGACACTTGAATGTCACGCAAGAAATAAGATAGATATATCACATCGACGAAAAAATTTATTTATTCCAATGGATCGTATACGTTTTTCACCATATGATGTACCACATGACATGTAACTGCTACAAATCGCGAGATTATTTATTCCATTACCAGTCACGATGCGTGGCCGATAACAATTGATATTCGATAGGTGTGCACGCCACCCACATTCTCGCGGTCGGGCACCATTGGCTCTTTCTACATATGATTTGCAATCGTGTGTAATTCGATTTACGAAGCTGGGTGGTCTCTCTCGCTAACGGAGAAAAGATATAAACACATTCTTGATAAAGAAATACGAGAGATCTTTCCTGCATTTTCATACAAGTATCAAAGATTGACGAATCCTTCTGTGATTTGATTCCACGTCGGATAGAATATTCTACAAAATGTTCTGCAATGTAGGAAAATTTCATATTTCTACTTTGTAGATTGTCATCTTTGATGGATAGGTGACGGAGCGAAAATTTACAAGATCGTATATTTCCAGTTAAACAGGAAATTAATTAATTATGCGCATAATTAAATATGTAAATAGTTAATTCGATATGTGCATGCGAGTCTATTACTTGCTTTTTTTTCATAGAAAGTTCGTAAGATCAAGTAAGTCGATTGAAGCACAGAATATATATCTTAAACTATTCGAGCAGTTCTATTGGAACAGTTCGAAATAGATGAAACAAATATATTTAATCAATTTACATAATCAATTATATTTATTTGATTATATTTATCCATTATTTACCTGTTTCCCAGATTCAAAATGTCAAGGCTACTTTCTATTATTTCTCGTTTGAGCAATTTGATTGAAACACCAAATATTCTAAATTATCCAAAATATTGATGTCCTTAGTTTGAAATGAATAAGAAAACATCCGATCAATCAAGCGCGTAATAGTCAATTTGATATATTTATACATTATTACTTATCTCGAAATATTTCGGCTTCCTTTGGTGATTTTTTGATCAAGCAATTCGATCGAAACACCAAATTGTTAAAAATATTGACACTCTTAGCGAGATATTAATCTTATTAATTTTTATTTTATTTATTTCGAACTAAAGATATCGATATTTTTAACAATTTGGATCGAATGATGTTTGAATCGAATTGCGTTATACCCGTAAACAGAACGGATTCTGTAAACTGTAGAAGCCGTGCCATCGTTAAAACGTGCTTTATTGCATCTGTTGCAGCGAGAATCGGTCTTTTTCTAGCCTTGTAGTCGTCAGATTGGCATTGTAGAGACACTCAAACAACGACGTTTTAGTAGTCGAAACATTTTAGTTTTACGAGCAACGCGATCAATTGCTAGGTTGCAAGATAGAGAACCGGAAAAACTTCAATTAGGATTACATGCGACATCACGACATGGTCACGAGTGGAGTAGGATATTTACGCGAGTAATTCGAACCCCTTCGATTGTTTCTTTTTTACGTTGTCCTTTGCTATTTGATTTGGGATTCTAAAACCGCTTGGTTTAGTTAAGTTACTCGCATAATTTGCCCTGGCTTCACGGTATAAATGATGTTCCTTCATCGTAATCAAAAAAACTACCTGTACGAGATTTGTAATATTACGTAGATCCTTTGTAGGATGCCTTGGTCTATCTCTTATAATTCTGCTGTAAAAATTGGAAATGTGGAAATGAAATTTACGCACTTTGTACCGTTATCTAACAATGATCTATATGCGATGTGCGTAAATTCCATTTACGTTCTGCTAACATTTCAAATGTCATTTCTGCGGGAATTGTGTGTCAATAATAAATGGAACGATCGTCTTATGTAATTGAAATCCTTGATTCTTTTGTATTATGAATTCAGATTTATCAACGATTGAACATGCTTTCTACAATTATTGTACAAAAGTATACAAGAGGCTTAACGATGATATAGACGCCTAAAATTAATGGCAAATTTGAGTAGAAAGATATTTAAAAAATTTGAGTAGAAAAGTAATTATTCTCCTATTGTTCAAGAAATTTTAGTATTTTTAACAATTATTTTAAGATATTTAAAAGTGTACAAATTTATTTAACCTTTCTATGTCGTTTTCGACATAGAAATCTACGTTTTCCTTACGTGCGAATATATCTCAAGGCAATTTATATAAAATATATAAATAAAATATAGAAATATAGAGACATGGATAGGACAAAGAGAATGTTTTTGTTAGTATGCGTGATTCTCGGGCCAAGTTTTATCTTAGAATATTATAAATTTTGTTTGTTTGTAATCGAGTGTAAAATAGAATAATTCTAACACGTCGTCACGTCATCATGAATGTTGCACCGTTTTCGAATAAAAAGTTAATCACATTTTTTATTGAGTTAAACGAAAAAAGCGAATGACGATATTAATACTTTATCTCGAGAATTATTCAAAATAAATATAAGAAATGCAGAAATATATGCATTTGGTATTATAGTATTATACAACAGAATGTAACATAATAATTTTGCATTTATTTTTCAATATTACTTTAATAAACTTTTATCAATATTACTTTACGAAGAAATATTCATTAATTGATTGCGTTCGTTCGTGCTGCAATGAATATATTGATGTACTCATACATTATACAACATGTATTATTTAGTGTTAATCGGAGAATTTAGACATGTGTAACATTCAACAATTCATGATGATTTTTGTACTGACACTAACTTCCTCCTACATTTCTACAAATTTCGATATTTCTTATAATTCTGATGTTTCTACAGTTATTCTTATATAATATTTCTGAAGTGATTCTAAAGTAAAGTTATTCCATTGTAATATTTCATAACATTATAACTATCGAGACTATCTAAAAAATGTCTACATGAACAAATATCGTTTCTACAAAGATTTGTACAAATTCAAATGCCGTTATTTCCGTATAATGTGCTGTTAACTGTTAACTGTTAAGGTAATGATTGAGATAGTGCTGACGATACACTTACAAACTTTAGATCATGTAAAGATCACTTTATGTCGATCCTGCTTTTTAAACTTACTATCCGAAAATTGATGGAACGATCGTCTTATTTATATTCCTTTGTATTATGAAATTCGGACTTACCAACGATTGAAAATGGCGTCCACAGTTATTATACAAAAGTACATGTCTAAGTAGTGTGTGCAGTTTTAATATTTAATGAACGAATCTTACTTACTTTTAATTCATTTTACATTTTACTGTAGCAAATGTAAAAGAAATTTTCAACCACCGCTATGGAAATTTGTCAACATTTCATAATTTAC
Source organism: Melipona quadrifasciata (assembly GCA_001276565.1). Classification (NCBI taxonomy): domain Eukaryota; kingdom Metazoa; phylum Arthropoda; class Insecta; order Hymenoptera; family Apidae; genus Melipona; species Melipona quadrifasciata. The sequence goes on along the minus strand of KQ435720.1, from coordinate 2,082,091 downwards.
AATTTTCTGCGTCTTCATTCTGATGCGTCTGGTTATTTACATAATTTATTTACACATTTGCATTTCAATCTTTGTTCAGTCCGTATTTGAATTTACAAAGCTTCGCATTCTTTCCATTTGTCGAAATAAATAAATAATAAAAACATTATTAATCGTTGCATCGAATGAGATTTAATTGTTCGATTAATAAATGAAATTGATATATAAAGTATCGCAGAAATTCTTGAAATCGTACGTTTCTATTTAAATTCGCGCATATTCTATTTAAAATTTTATGAAATATGGAATTACGAAACAAAATTTGTCGAAGTCAATTAAGTACGTAATTACGTAATTATAAATTATAATTACCTATACTAACTGAATTTTCATATTTATTGGATAAAAACGACGATGAATTTAAAAATAATTTGTGATGAATATAAAGTATTGAAGTATTTAATTATATAAGCAGAGGTATTCGAATAATATAATGATAAAATATATGCGAATCGTATGAAATATATGCTAGTGCTCGATTATGTAAATATCAAATTTATTTTGAATAAAACTTTTATTAGTCATTGTAATTGTAATTCATTTGGAAAAATATTCCAAGAGATTTTAAGACTTTTACATTTTATTATACATTTAGTGTTTTGAAACATTTAGCATTTATTTTGACGTGGTTGGAAATTTTAGAATAAATTTACTTCTTATCAAGTTCATCGTACCACGTCTTCGAAAATATTTGACTCTTGTTTTATCGAAACTTCTTAAAAAGAAGCAGAATAAATGAAAAGAGAAAGGAGAGATTTGAACGGGAATTCGTGAAGTTCAAGTCTTAAAATTTTCATTAGGAACTTAAAAAATTGGGAATAGAAGGCTTGCTCGGATCTAATTGTTAGACGCTTATGAAAATTAATCAGATTCAATTTTACAGATGTATGAAATATTTGAAGATTTAATTCTTATAATGCTATGGACTGATTTACATGAAAATATCTTATTAGGCTTGCATGTGCGTGATCAAGATTTAAATGTTTTAAGGGTAGTGAAGGTTAGTTTATGATTATATGTAGTAAATTTTAATTGTTTCAATTTCCTCATTTCTTTCTCATATGACGCAGATGAATAAGTAATTTTACTCGTATCATTTCCGTATAGGAAAATATTCCAAATCATATTATGCGTATGCAAATACATATAGTTGTGTATACGCAGTTACAGAGGATATATGACATTCGTACGAACATTCTCACAACAAACTATCGATTGTTTATGATTAAAAATATGAAATTTAATCATCTCAACAATTAATTCTACCAGATAATTTTTGGACAATCAAAAAAAAAAAGGAAAAAAAAGAGAAGAGCGAACAGAATCTGTTGAAAATATAGTTGTAGTTGAAATATGATAATCATGTATATTCTGCTTGTCTAAGAGTTGATTTTGTTTGACGTGTTCTTCAATTCGAATCACTCAGAATTTATAATGTAATATGAATACCATACAATTGAACTTTGATATTGGATGTTATATCGATCATTTGGATAATATGATTTTTAATGCAGATATATAATATTACACTAACTTTAGACGAAATAGAAATATCACACAGAGAAAAAAATATTTGAGAATGAATTAACACTTTGTGATGCAAATTTAAACGTACAATCTTGAACTATTTTTATGTACTTGGTAAATATTCGATCAGTTGTAATTTTCACGTACATAAACTATGCATGTATCGTACATTTTTAACAATAAAATCAAATCGGCTAATTTTTAATCAGTAAATTTATTTGTTCTTACGTAATAGATTCATTATAAATCATATTCATATAAAGTCATATGACTTTACTTGCATTCCAAATAGACTTTTCTTGCATTTCATTTATTGTATTTAGTTATTGATAAATTTTTAATAAAAATAATATTAATTTATCAATTATTATATCATTGACGCAGACATGGAACTTGTATTATATTTTCTGATTTTAATTCCTATTACTAGTAGCGCTGCAGTGCATAATCTGCTTAAATCGATATGGTAGGATGTGACACGAAAATGGTAAGGGGATCCCTGAAACAATGGAACACGAAAAAGTATTGGATGTCTGGTTTATCAATGGTTTTATTTTCATATGATGTAATATGAAAATGTAATATCGGTATAAGTTAAAGGAAAAGAATGAAATCTGAGATATTCGTATTAAATATTCACACTTAATTTATCGTGTTAGTAATATTTGCAAATTATTTCCTTGTTCAGGAAATTATATACATACGTATATTCAGAAACTTTTGTTTCTGATTACCATAAAGTTACTATGGCGGTGAAAATCAAGCCTACCAATCATCAGAGAACTTCAGAGAGAAACGTATGGAAGGTGCGTTCTGATTGTTATCAAGTTGAATTAGTATCAATTTTATTTGACAGTATTATTAAATAATGGTTAAATTAACGCCAGATTTAATTCAACAATCCATGCAATATATTAATCCTGTAAAAGATCGTGAATTAGATCTCAGAGGTCAGTAAATTATGTTGACAAGATATAACCTAGAAATTGTCGTTAATTCTCTAATTTTTCAGTTTGAATTTCAAATCTCTATTATTGCAGGATATAAAATACCTACCATTGAGAACTTGGGCGCAACTCTGGTTAGTATTTTAATCAATAAATTTTAATTTTATAATGTTTTTAAAATGTATTTCTGTTTATAAATTTTTTTCTGATCGTTATTTGTATTCGTAACTATCAATT
>KQ435720.1:2058789-2079328 GCA_001276565.1 Melipona quadrifasciata | reverse complement strand
GCGAAATATTTGAAAAATTTTTTTTTGAAATATTAAAATATATTATTTTTATTTTATGAAATATAATAACCTCTTTCAGGATCAGTTTGATACCATTGATTTTTCTGATAATGATATAAGGAAATTAGATGGATTTCCTCTGTTAAAAAGAATTAAAACACTTTTTTTCAATAATAATCGTATTGTCAGAATTGGCGAAGGATTGGAACATTGCATTCCAAATTTGGAAACTCTTATGTTAACTGGAAATATGATTCAAGAACTTGGTGATTTAGAACCACTAACACAGTTAAAAAATTTAACAAATCTCTGTTTACTACAAAATCCAGTATCTGCAAAGCCTCAGTATAGACAATATGTTGTATATAGATTTCCACAATTGAGGCTTTTAGACTTTAGGAAAATTAAGATGAAAGAGCGTGAAGCTGCAGTTGCATATTTTAGAAGTAAGAGAGGAAAGGAAATGGTTCGTGAAATAGCAAAGAAAGTAAAAACACAAACCTCTGGTATATCTATGGATAAGCCATTGATAACCCCAGAGGAACGTAACAAAATAAGGGAAGCTATTACAAATGCTTCTTCTCTTGAAGAAGTGCAACGCCTTAGCAAATTGCTTCAAGCTGGACATATGCCTAGTGAAGAAAGATTGCAAAATGGTAATCGATTAAAAAAATAGTTATTGTGCTTTTTATGTTTTTGATTATGAAAAAAAACCTTGCACATTATTCTAGGAAATATAATTCCCGAAGCAATGGAAGAAGAAGATGACTAAGTTATTTTATACGTTGTTTTCAGAAGCAAGAAAAACTTTGTTTATTGAAGTAAGTACATAATTATATATCATAGATGGAACTCGTGAACAGTTGTTAAGCTAATAAGAATGTACATGCTACACACAAATACATTATTATTTGGAGATGTAAAAATAAAATTATTATATTCCTTAATTGGTCCGAGAAAAGCGATTTTATAAACATATATCGTATGATCGTCGTTTCTGAAATTATTTTTAATCTACATATGTATTTATTTCAGTGAGATTTCAATAAACTACTTGCTGAAAAATATATAACACCTTTGTACATTAATGTTTTTCTTATGTAAAATGATATTCGTAATGAATAATTATAATTTATGTATTCTAATTCGAACATTTATGTAAACATTTTTTTAAGTTACGTAACTGTTACTAGGTGTCAGTACCATTGTAGCAATTCTCCCGTTTGCTTCTACATTATTCTTTCTGCTCTAGTTGTATGATACATTGATAAAATGGGAAATACGTTTCAAATTATGTTTAGTAGCGATCCATTTCCGAAAGAGGACACAGATCCAACATTTGATCCAATGTTTGGATTTAAAGGGGAGCGTAAAAAAAGAGGCAAGTATATTTTATGTAAACCTAACCTTTAATGAGTACACTTGGATTACTGATCTATATGTTTTATATTTTACATGTCTATAATTGTGTAAACGACATGATCAATTAAAGTGTACTTCAACACTCAATTTTTTGTTATTATTTAATGTATATTATTTTTGTTATATGTCTTTATAAATGTTTTATGAGTGACATAATAGTATGAATAAAACTTTCGATAGTTGATTTTCATAAACAGTTTTGCTAATATTACCATAATTGTAGAATATAAATAAAATGTATATCATATTGAGTAAGAAAAATGTTAAATAGCTATAAAACATCTCTATCTTGATTTTTTTACCCGACTGCTAAGAATATAATTAACTGAAACAATTTGTCAGATTGTTATGTATTATGTCTAATTGTAAGTGTTATTTTACAGTTGAGCCAGGTATATCCGAAGAAGATTTGATAGCCTCCAAAGTTCCTACCAATTTAAGAGATTATTGTGCTCATAAGTATTTGGATTATCAACGTTGTTATGTGAAAGAGTTTCCTTTTGTAACACGTTGTCATCATGAAGTGCACAATTATATCCAATGCGAATATGACGAGTAAGTTTTCATTGAAAAATATTAACAAATTATTTTTATTTAATATATGCTATAAACACCTTTTAATAATAATTTGTATATATTACAGTGATGTCTTGAGGGCAAAGGAATATGAAAGAGAGCGTAGACTTCGTCTCAGAGAACTCAGGAAGCAAAAGGCTCTGGAAGCAGCAGCAGCTTAAATTTCACGTGCACCTGATACATTAGATTACGTACATGAATATAGACAATATATATGCAGTTTGCTTATGAAAGTGGTCATAATAAAGAATTTAATGTATAAATTAATAAATAAAAATATAAATATATTTATTATCATCGTTATTCTTATTAATATGCCACAATTATTTGTATTGTTATATATAAGACGTGTCGAAAATGAACGTAAAATACGTCTTCTTTCTTATTTATAGAAAGTGCTTTTTTAAATGTTTACCATTAAATTAAATAAATAATTGATTAATATTGTGCAAATATTAACTAATATTACGCTAATATTACCAAAGTGGCATATTTCTTGATATTCAGTTTAAGTTTTATTTATTTGGTACAGTTACAAAATTGTGGCCTCTCATTCTATTTTGATAATATACGCGTATCTAGGATTGTGTTTTCTATTTTTTAAACGAATAAAGGGTCTTAAGCCTTGCAAATAAATTACTAACATTTATTTGTCATTTTACAAAAGAAATAAAAGAGAATACATATTTACAGAAGAGTAAATTTCTATTCATGCGCGGTGCACACTAAATAAATTATAACTTTAAAATGAGGTTCGATGATAGATTCCTAAACAAATTATCGTATTGCTAAATGACAGGTTTGTTTTTTCCTCGCTTGTTTCTCACAACAGAGATGGGCATCTCTGCTCATCCCTGTTGAGGGGGTGTAATGCAAGAATCGATAAGGTAGAGAGTGCCTCTACTCTGCTGGCTTTCGAGGAACGTATCGCACATGCTTGTAACGGAGGTTGTCCCTTATCGTTAACGTTTCGTTATTTTCATTGTTTTCTCTCATAAAATCGAGTGAGTGACATTTAACCCCATACATATATAGGCCCGAGAATCTTCGGCGAGCAACGCGTTGCGACACATCATTATTTTCTTTTCTTTCTTTTGTTCTCAGACGTTACACACGTTTGTCAATAGCCTTTGCTACACAAGCGAAAATCAATTATAAATCGAACATTATTGTCATTGTTCAGTGATAATTGTTTCTCGTTGACGACGTGAATCGTTTTGCATTTGTCACTGAGATCGTATTGACAGGAAAGTTCTTGTGATAATTAATGCGAAATTCTGTCGTGTGCGTTCATGTATGGCAGCAAAGCCTGGTTATGTCAATAAGTGGGTGAAATTTCATTTTTAAAAATGCACGCAGTGTATCTATGTGTACGTGTATGCACATGTATGTGTGTGCCTCTGCTTCAGCAATAGATGTGGAGGTTGACGTTGACTCGCTATTATACATTTTTTTAAATCTTGCGTGCAGCAACCACGCGAGCATAATTACTTCTGATTCGTCGTTTATGGGGTTGCTTTAAATACTCGAAAGCACGCGATTATAGTAATAGTAATGAAAAAGGTATAAATAAATGTAAATCAGAAGATTGAGCTTGTGAACGTTCGTGAGATGAATCATTGACCATTCAATTGAACGTTTGTTTTCTATCTAAACGAATGAATCTTTTTCCTTTAATTAAATTAATTAGACTTAAGAAAAGCTCTTATAATTAAGCTCTTTCTTTAACAATTATAAAAGTTGACAATTGTATCTTGCAATTGACTCAAAACACGCATGTTATGTTAAATAAAACCGCGAGGGTAATACCTCGTGGCGTTTACTAATCCTATTATTTACAGTAATCTTAATTACAGATCCGGCGATGCGTAGCATCTGTAGTAAAAAAAAAAGCAGCACTAAATTGACGACACCAAGGACCGATCGATGTATCAAGCTACGGGTTTTCGATGCACTTTTTTCGCGCGAACGTAAGCCGAGCTGAAAGCAGCAATCTCGATTGCCTTTATCGAAGATTCTTGGATCGTTCGTTACATCAAATACGTTACTTTGAACGATAAAATTACCCGTATCCGTCTCGAATAACTAGTCGAGATTTTCTCAAAGAGCGAGTGCTTCGGAAGCCCTGGTCCGAGCTGTTCGCGAAACCTGAGATGCCCTGCAGAGGATAGGAGGGATAACGTGCGAAATCCTCTTCCATACGGAAGGAATCTGTAAGCTCCACTCCAATCGAGCAATCGTTTCGATCCTCCAGACGACCAAACTCACGAATTCAGACGTGTAACTCGAATATCTTTGTTGTAATCCATACCTTCCGATAACGAATTTCAACACGATGACGTGATAAAATTTTCACAGGTGCTTCTTGCTCTTTAAATCGAATTCGTGATTTTCGATCGTGCACGCGATCGTGGCTAAGAGATCGACACGTTGGAGCATATCGGAGGAGAAATTTGAAAAAAAAAAAAAAAAAAAAGAAACGCGCGATAATGTCCTTCGTTTATTCGTCCTTCAGCTCTTTCTTCGTTCTGTCTTTGTTATACGCTTGACGGTAGAAGTCGGAGAAGAGGGCGAAGAAGATCGTCGAATGAAGCAGAAGAAGCGCTGCCACCAGTTTAGGGTAACCGCAATCGAAGACCAAAGCTTGAGCACTGTGCACGAACACTAAGAGGAATTGCACCTGCAAAGTGAATTGAATCGTCACATCGTTTCGTGTTAAGGGTGAGTTGAATTGTCTGTATTTTCTTTTAAACCGTTTCAGAGTACCGAGGCAATAGGCACTCCACTTTGTCTCTTCGAACTGAGAAATTTATCACGGCGATATCACAACAGTTGCTGAGAAATCCTCGTGACTTTCTCTTTGCTAGAAAATTGAAAAGTCTCGCAACCCGAATTATCATACCACGACGATCCTGCTATCGTCGAATTAGTGGACTATATATTATTTACGACCGTGGTAATGACGCAAGTATAATCGTTTATACCTTGCACAGCTTGCTCGGCCGTTCGAACTGCACAAAATTCTTCTGAACAATGTGACGCAACGGTACCCTTTGCAATCGATTAATCCGTGGAAAGTAAAACTTCACTGCACAGCTGTGTGACGTATAATTTCGCGCTCGTGAAATAAAATGACTATCGTGGAGAAAAAACTAGATATTATCTTGAAGGGGTTACTGGCTTCTTTGTTAAGTAAAACAGCCCAAGTTATTTACTTTACTTTACTTGTTCAATTTTTTACGAGTATATTACGACGAAAAGAACTGTATAAATTACCATTTTAGCCATTCGTAAAAGTCAGCAGTGCCTTAAGGCTGTCGCGGGTGAAATTCCATCGTATCGTAACGTTATTACTTGTCTCACTGCAGAGAATAATTTTTCTACTAATATTAGACAACGATAAAACGTTGAATTTCATTTGATTGACTTTATCAATCTTTTTCATTGGGAAAGGATGAGCTCTCACGATAAAAGATGAATTTTCACCCACGTAATAAGCAATAAGACTCGCGACTACTTCGTTCGTATCTCGAACATTCGTCCAATTTGCATCTCAAAGCCATTACATTGTTTTTCATTCGAATCGGTCCGCACTAAGAGCAAGCAAACCACGTTGCGATTCTAAATGACAGACGATTGCGGAACATCCTCCAGGAGGACATTATCGCAAATGTAAATGAGGAAAAGAAGCGCGTGTCATACGAGAAACACGGCAGGATTTGTCCTTTGAACAATTTGCGCCACCGTACGGAAAATCAATGAGTCTTGCGAGATAAAAGCGAGGTAGGAGAGCATATAGGTGAGACTCTGCAGGCATGCAGCCGGTTTGTGGTAGTACACGGGCCGATGGCGATGGCGATGGTGGTGGTGGCACCAGTGCTTTACGATATCGGAATGCCAAATTGTTGCGCCACCGCGACGTAGCTGGCCGAGCCTGGCCAAAGCAAGTCAGCCTGCAATTGCCCAACGTTGTACTTTTCACTTTCCCTCACCCCTGCCGCGTGTTTGCGTGAAATTTTGTTCACCGATTTGCATGGATGGCCCAGAATTCATCGAACCCAATTGATGCCGCCAACGTGCATCCTTTGCCACATGTAGCTTTCTTCGCTTCTTCCTCCGATTCTTCTTCTCCCGAAAATTGATCGTTGAAAATACATCGTCTCGTAATCGCGATTTCGATCCGAGATCTCTCTCGATTTTCGTTCAAGTATCCACGTTGATTTTCATTCTAACGCAAGACTTGCAGTTTAGTTAACGCGCAAGTAGCGAGTGTGACGATCACTGTAGCCACTAATGGGTATTTAATGGTCTCTGTTGCAAGATCTTACTCGAGTTCGCTCGGTCAAAGATTCGTTGCAGCGAGGTGGTTCGTTGAGAAAAGCCTTAGTAAATTGAGCAACGTCAGCGAGTTGTAAAATGTGAAATGCGCACGAGGGTGATGAACGTTTGAGAACATTCAGTCGGGTCTTTAAGTCGATGATATAATTATTTCTCTGTCTTTCGTTTATCAAGGACCAAGCAACAGTAATGAAGAAATTACTAACTCTCGGAAATCGTTTTTCACAGCTAAGGTGTTAAAAGATTGGTAATAAAAATTGATTAAAAATACATGTTGCGAATGAAACACGTTGCATTAGCGCAACGTTGGCTCTTGTGCTCTCTGACATCGGATGCAAAAAATAACTACTTTCAACTTTTCGTACAACTTTGTAACTCAATAATTTGTAGCGCTATATTTTCACACCGTGGATGTCGGAAAATATACGGCGAGTACTAATGCGAGTTCAATCTTCGTTACTCGACAATTTGCCTGAAACAGCGTATCTCATTTTACTACCGGTGAACCGTGTAGTTTCTATCGAACGTCGCGGATCATTATTGCTTTTTCCTTCTCCCGTTCGCCAAGCGCAATTGCAGCAACGTCTCACTCGCGTTCGGTTTATCCGGTCAGGTGCTGCGTCACAGATTCGTGAAACGTTTGTTTCGAGTGCATTTGCACTCTGATGCACCCTGCGAGCAACGGCGTACACGCCTGCATTCGCGACTTGTCGCGGCTCCGCTCACTTTCATCGATGCAGATTATTATCCAGCCGGGCCTGTAGCGTGCACGTTGTGCAAGAAGAAGGTATCGCGAATCTCGCTCTAAAAAAAGTATTTAGCGTCGGCAGCCGCTCGTTGCGCGATTCGGACGTGGCCACGTGCACGTACCGCCTGGAACAACGCGCTATCGAGATCTTTCTTCAATGATTGCCATCGCGTCATCTTTTAAACATCTTTCTTTTCCTCCCTCGTTTCCCTTATTAGTCGTCAACAGGCAATTTCGCGTCCTTTTTAAATCTCTTTTTCTGACATTTCTAGTTTCGCACGTGTACACTCCCCGTTCAAATGTCTCGGGATACTTCGTAATGTTTAACATTTATCGTAGATAAGTAGATAATAAAAGGGTCAACAAAGCGTAAAACTCGTATCGGAGAAATTAAATTGCACGAGATAGGGAAGAGTTTTCGACACAGTAAAGAACGTGAGCTTTCATTCAAATATTTGAAGAAATTTTTGAGAAATTTATAAAACTGCTTCTCGTTCTAAACGAGTGAAATTTATATAAAAAGTTTACGAACATTGTCATTTTGGCAACTGGTATTAAATACTTGTCCGGAGACTCTTGGTTAAAGAGAAACGAGGTGAAGAGGTCGCTGTGCGTCAGGGGCTAATTCAAGATGGAAGACAAGATTCTCTTCGTTGAATCATATAATTAAAAACCATCCAGTTAACATAATAATGTGATATTATTTTTGCCTATAGCGTATTACCACAGAATATTATCTATATCTTGAGCTGCCATTCAATAGTTTTCTTGTTCGTTTTAACACGCTTTCAATCGTGTGGCTTTCTATAGAAACTCGTACGCGAAGGAGATCAAAGATCTCGATTCTTTTGTTGCGTTTCTTGATTATCGATGTTAAAGTGTCGCGTTCTGCCGCGCTTCGTACGTAACCCTTTGAGAATAATGCTAAAAATATTCCACTTGTTTGGCTTCTTCAAGTTCATGAATTCCTTGGTTTCGATCCGGTGTAGCGGATATTTATGCGCTGGGAGGGAATCTATTTTCTCTCAGTCGAATAATGCGCATTGTTCCAAGGCAATGAGATTGGGTACCCAACCGTTGGGTGGCTTCATGCTTCGTATAAAAACGATCCGCATCAATTGCATTTGTAATGGATGACCGTGTTGCTAACGCTACTGGGAGAAAGAAATCGATGTAGAGAAACACAGTGAAACATGAAAATGATCTTTCCATTATTTTCTGTAGAAAAATGATTAGCATAATACTAAAAATAAAAGATTTGACACACACACGCATAAATGAAGTTAAAGAGACGGAAGATTTTCGGCAAACTAATACACCTACCAACTGCACCGTAGTGAGGTGCTTCTTCCACCATAAATATTTTTGATACTCCGGTCCCATCGCAGACACCATATAATACATGTACATTATTACGTGCACCGCGTTGTTTATAAGGTTTCCCAAAGTACCGTGTCCTCCAGGGATGAATTTCACGCAGATCCATGTCTCCAAAGGTGTTAGAGAGTGATGGTACAAGTGCAAAAACGTCACTTGGCTGTCTTTCTTTCGCAGAATGAAGAATATCTGAAATATTGCGACATGAAATTCAATAAAAGACGACGTTAAGATTATTTGGGAATAATTGATAATAAATTTCTTATAAATTAATAATAAGTTTCTCATAATCAGATAAACAAGTGTTTGATTATTTTTTATTTGCTGATAGAGAGATTCGTCAAAGTCAATACCGTTACGTTCATTCTTCAAATCGTTATTTATAATCAGAGCACAGATTTTTATGCATTTATGGAAAATTGAACCACACTAAAATACATAAAATACACAAAATGTCACAAAATGAGAGTATCATAATACACAGTAGATGAAACAAATATCTATTCATCTATAAAGTTATATATCTCCTAAAATTATATAAAAACGCAAATTCATAAAAATCCGCAAAATTTATTTACAATACCGACGTTCGTTACTCTTTCCTCTTCGTGTTCTTTCTTTTTCACGATTCAAACGTGAGTCAAGTATTTCTCGCCCGTGTATCAATCGTGTTTTGTTTCGTAGTATCGTTTACAATATCGGTATCAGTTTACAGTATAGTTTCTTGAGAACTAAAAACAGAAGAAATCTGACAACTGTTCGTCACACCTGACGGTTCCACGTAATCTAACACCACGTTTTTAGGCAATTTTCAGATCATCAGAAATCTACAATTTTTCGTGATGTAATAAACGTACGATCCAGTAACAAACTCGAGACGTGAATTACTTTACCGAAATACCTGATATGGTTGATTCGGCCGGATTTTATCTGTTTGCGTAATTCGCGTTCTCGCGTGCAGCGCAGCTTACTTTTCCCCGAGGACTTTATTCCGCAAGGAAAGGCATAACGCAAAGACTCGAGACGTGATGATGTTATCGCAAACAAAGATTTCTCCCGCGACGCGATTCTTTTCTGCGACGATCGTCGGTCGTCGAACAATCACGCTAATCGGTGAACCAAAAACGCCATCGCGTGTCGCAATGAAAGATCTAAAAGCTCGGCAGCTTCTGTTTCCGCCTCACTGGTCGATTATTCAATACTAAATTTAATAAAAATTCGTAAAATTGTATGGATTGTAACGGATCAGAATTCTTTCATTATATACACGGATTCACGAAAATATTCGTAAATAATATTTATGAATATACTATACTATATTATGTACGAAATATTTTGAAATTTGCATATTACAAGACTCGTGATTATATTCAATCAGTGATCAAGTTTGAAATCAATCTTACAAGATATTTAGTACAATTAAATAAACGTGATCACATCACATATTCATATTTAAGATGAAAATTTATGCTAATCTTAAATTTATGTTAATCTTTTACTTAATATACGTTTGCAATATTAATATCTTGTAACTTTTGCGCAGATTTCCAGATTAATTTCACCAGTATGTAATTATAATTATGTCTCAATACACACACGTGCTTTTGCAAGCATAATTTGTATGACATTCGCGACACAGGGAAAATCGTATATTTTCGTATAGTGTGTAGTTTCGTTAGTCGTAGATTTTCTTACCGTAGATTACTTAGACTAGTTTTAATAAAAATTAGATTTGAGAAAATTGAAATGAATCTTAATAGAAGAAGAAAAATTGTTTCTTTATATTATATAGTTACAATTTCTTATAATATCGCTAGTCGGTGTTGTACGACTTTTCTCTACACGTATTTAAAACTTTTATATAGTCAGTATAGATTTTCTTTTTTTTTGTATACAAAAGTGCAAAACTTTATTATTGTTTATTACTATTGCTTATTACTATTGTTACTAAACTTGTAGCTATATTATTGCAGCATTCATAGCAGTATGTGTATTATTACTAAAAAACTTTTTTGAAAAGAAGGAAAATTTACTTTACTAAAAAAGAGGACCGGTTTTTTGCAATATTCTAACAGCCTTTTCAATTAGATTTCACGAGGTTTTGTACGTACCGTGTCAGCGAATTCTGTGAATTTACTGATGAAATACCACCAACATAGATTCGCCATTCGCAGCGCGGACGGGTTGTGGGAGTAGTCTACAGGCTGACATTTGTAACTGTAGTCCAACAACCAGCCGGACATCAGGTGCTGCGAACCATAAGTTCACGGTCAAGATACATTCTCATACGATTGTATTTCTACGAGCTTACAAGCTAATTAAATGTCGTTGACATGAACACGTTTAACAGGTTTATTAATATTTATATCACATAAGATTTATACGTGAAAAAAATAACGTCTAACAGCTTAGGAGATGTTTCTTGTTTCTTCTTTCACTCTCAACTCGGAAGTCGCGTAACGTTCGAGATTTTTTACTGCGATCTGCTTTGGAATATCGTCGTACGATCTTCGAATTTCAACGACGCGAAAGACTCTCTTGTCTTTAATAATGAATTGCATAATATAACAGCACGGGCGTAGGATTCAAATTTGGAAGGCTAGTGAAGGAAATTTACAGATACGATCCTATTTAGCTTGCATTTTTATCACTGAAAGTGATTTTAGGGGATAACCCAGGAAATCGGGCCTCTTCAGGTGCAACGCTGATGCAACGAAAATTAGCGATTGGTTGATTTGGGTCACGTGATTCGTGAGAGGGCGTGGCGTTGTCTGGTACTGAGCGATCGCGCCTGTAATTTGTTTTCTATCGATTCAAATGTTTGCGTATCGATAAAATTTTATGGCAAAAAAAGTCGTCTTCATTTCCTAGTCGGGACAGTTGCTTCTGGGCCTTTCAGTGAGACGAATCGTACTAGAGTACAAGCCGTGCAGTTTTTTAAATTAATAATCAATTTTCGGATTTGTATCTAAATTTATATTTCTCGGAATGTAATTTAAAGTTAACAAATATTGCAGCAAGTACTATATACATTGAATACTTTATATCATTGCCATTACTTTCGAAAAGATTAATTGGTGACGAATTAAAAACGAAAGAAGAATGAAACGGAGAAAATCACGAAAAAAAAAAAACGTATAAGTTGCATCATCGATTATCATCGTTCACACATAGTGGGTTTTTGCGCATGGCGAAAATGCTAATTGGACGTCGATTATTTCGTACACTCGTACTCTGGTACAAACTGCTGGCTAAAATGCTAGTCTTTCCAGGACGCGTTGATTTCCTAATTACGATTCAGCTGTTTAAGAAATGACTGCTTAGGAGCGCGTGGTAGGATAATTTACTCCCCTGGTTTTACTCCGTAACACAACTACAGCTGGAATTGAGAACGCCATTTTTTGCGCTTCGAACGAAACATTTCGAAACTTTCGGCCGCGGATTGTTCAATCAGGAACCTTCACCGTCTCGATAAACAAGCCCACGAGCATCTTACTTCCTTTCGAAATTTCTTTTTTTATGTTTCTCCTTGCTCACAATGCGTTTCTAGTTCAAAACGGAAAGAAGCAATCGAAATGAAATTCGGCCGGTTCTTGCACGCTGCTCGAGCTGAATCGAACGCAATCCCGCAGCGAAAGGAAGAAAGAAAAAAAAAGGATGTTGTTTCATCGCGGATTCAGAGGATTGCGATCGCGATGCTCGACTTTCTTGATACTCGATAACATACAGACGTGGCGAGTGTTATTTTAATTTATAGTCTTTCGGCTGTCCACTACAGGTTTCGTCAATCTTATGTCAATTGTGTAACTAATAAAGAAATGTGAAACGAGTTTCTTCGCTGTAAACGATTATGTGATATTCAATGTCGAAACGATTCGCAATCTCGTCAGAGAAATATATAATAAAATGAACATTTGCGAGATGCTGGAATGTGACAGATTGCAATTACTGATTTAAATTTATTCTTCTTTTGCAAAATTTATGTAAATGGCATAAAAATTTACTTGCAAGTAACTTAATTCTGAATATAATGCTTGACAGAAGAATATAGCACAATACAGAACAAGGAAGTCAATCGTTGGTTTTATAAAATTTCCAAATACTTTTGTCCCAACAAACAGAAAAGGTACGCAACGTTTCGAGAAAATATTCAACTCAAAATCATCACGATTAAAGACTTGAGACATTCTACTTCTACTTTGGAAAACTACAAAGAACCCGTGAACAGTCGAAGCTATAAAAAAAGGTTATCCCTATTTGCCATAAATTGATTCTTGTGCGCGTATTGCCATCCTCCGTAGTTGACCAGATTTTACTTGGCTGTTTGCTCTTTCGAATTCTCGCAAGACGTCTCGAAGTCTATTAATTGTAGAAACAATGCGAGATCTTGCAAGCGAGCACGGACTGTAGCAGTTGTTTGGACGCACGAATTGCGAACGCGCGTTGCTCGTGGAAAGTCGAAAACAGGATGCTTCGTCTTTAACGAACCGCGAGCTCGAGTGTACAAATCGATTGGGCAACCGGCTGGAAGGTTCGCGAATCGAATCCTCGTGCACATAGTTTCTTTTTTACGTTTTCTCACTTTTCCTTCTTCTGTTTCCGAACCGTCCATGTTACGAGTGCTGTTTTATCGTGCTGCGTTTGCGAGTCGCGGTGGAAATGATCGCGGTGGACACTTGCTCCGTCGATCTTTCAAAATCGCGCAGAATTTCGAGTCGTTCCGTCCGAGCGACTGAAATAGAAACTCTATAGTGTTTTAGCCGGAGAATTCGGTGTCGCAAACCGATTTCTTCTTTCCCCGAGGCCTTTCGAGAAGGCACTCTGGATCGTGGCCGGCTTCGTTTCCTTGCAACAGACATTTTTCATTACTTACAGCTGTTCCATAAGTGAACGTCGCTGTGCTTTCCTGTGCGTTCGATCGATCGAGATGAGGATCTGGAAAAAGTTCATCTTTTCTACGAACGCCGACCAATTGGAAACGTACTCACCTCGCTCAGAGGTTTGGAGCACGATTTTCGATTTTGACGAAGTAAATACTTTTGGTATTATCTTTTGAGAATTACAAATTCTCTCTTGATGTGTTGTAATTGATCAAAGTTTCAACCTCGTAAATAAAATATTTGTATTCTTCAGTTTATTTCTTTACTATTTTATTTCGTTTCAAAGTTCGAGGTGCTTCAAACTTTTTTTCAGTGGATTATCATGCACCGATCACGACGCACTTATATTCTTGATGATGATCTTATTATTTTCAAGCTGTCGTATTTACTACGTATAACGATACGTATAATTCTCGCGTGCTCAGCTTTTTTTTTTGATCGTCATTTGTAAGAAAATTCCGTCGGATCAACTTACGTTCAAGACGCAAAGATGCACGTGCACTTGCGCGTGATTGTGCACACAAATATAAAAAATACACGCAAATATAAAAAAATATCTTTGAAACTCGGTTTGATCGACTCGTCAAGTCGAAGGGAAACGAGTCATAAAAGGAATCTACTACACTACAGTTTCCGTGCGTGTAGATAGATGATCTGATCGATAACGAGCGTCGCGAGGCGAGGATAAATCTGTGTTTCAAGCGCGAATGCGATGGAGGAGAAAGCGTTTCAGGACGGTCGATTAACTGCTTGTTAGTAAGTTCGTTTAGCACTAGCCTGAAAGAACGCCTCGCATTGACGAATCTTATTGTTAGACCGTTCGAATAGTCAACTGTTTCTTGTTATTACTCGGAGAATGGCCGAGAATGGCCGGAGTCGCGTTGGTCGCGGATTGAGACAGGTGCCGGCACAAAGCGGTTACATAAATCGGAATGTCGCGTTTCGCAAGCGTCTCCGGTCGAATCTCGTCGAGAAGAAGGGGGAGCCTGAGGAGGCAAAGTCCGCGGGAGTATAGAAATTAGTGGTTCAAGGTGATCGAATCGGTTAATGAACCGATGTTGACTTGTTCCTCGAAAGAAGGAAAAAGAAAAAAAAAAAAAAGAAAAAATACGGCCAATTAGATCGATCGATTTCTATTTTGCCGTTGTTTGAATGTTCGATCGTGAAAACGTGGTCGTCTTTGGTCAGAGGAGCTGGCTGCCGAGGCTGGTTCATCGAACGAGATACGTTGTTGAACGGTTATCCTTGGCGAGACGGGTTTGTTATACCGATTAAACCAGAATCCCGAAGGACACGCTCGAAAAATTATTATTAACTCTCGCGGTTCTCCTCTCTTTATTGCGAACCGAGAGGACAACGTTGCTTTCATCACCACGCTCGCGACCTCGATAAGTTCGCAAGATTTCCAGCATGTCCGAAACCATTGAAAGACGAATTCGACTGGTAGAAACAGCTGACGTCAAAACGCCCACCGGATCCATTACGGTTCGGTGAACACGGTTGTGGTTCGGCTCGATAGAGACTCGGCTGTTAGACTGTTCGATGAAAATAAATACTTCAACCGGTGCCACTGGTGATCTACGTTAGTAGCAGTTAATATCGCGTATTGTCCGTTCAATGGAAATAAATATACACCATCGTTGATGATTTACATCGAAGTTGATAGCACTTGTTTCGGGTAGAAATCGTTTGGATCGTAGAAATATGCATGCTCGTGTTGCACACTGCACTGCACACTAACGCGAGACCTAATGAAATCCTTGAAATAGCTGACATTTTCGTCCAGCGACCTACTTGCGCGCGCGTGGTACTCCTCGGAGAGAGGCGGTTCGAAGTCTGACAGCCGTGAACTTTGGATCTCTCTGTCCGGGATCCAAAGACCTTTGGGCCGGTGCATCCTTGTCAACTGTTTAATCATCGCACGATTTTTAGAGAAAGCTCGTGCTGCGTTTCTCGGCGTTCTTGAAATCTCGCCACGTTGAGATTTCCCTACGATCGTCAGACACATGTCTCGAACCGGATACGAACGAAATCGAGCTTCAAACACGAAGCTTCTTCAACTCTAACGAAACATCGGCATTCAGATTAAAGAGACAGATATAACCTCCGGTATATTTATTAATAGGAGAAAGACGACGCGCAAATTCATATAATGGAAACACATTTGGAAACCTGATTCCTCCGCTGTGTCGTACCTCTTCGAAAATATCAAACGCGAATTATTAGTTCCCAGATATAACGATCTTTCTCTCTGTTGCGGATCATAAAATTCTGATCGTAGGGGGGTTAATTGCGCGCGCGGTTTCCTTCTTCACGAGCCGCTGTTAGAATTGTAATTGCTCTAAATTCCGACTAGTTCGTGCGAGATCCGCGCGTGTACGCGAACATCGCATACCTCGACAGAAAGGGGGATTCCGTTGAATCTCTTCATACGATTCTCGAGAGAGCAACTTTCGACCATAAACGACGATTTGTTTCGTCTGCCCGTTAATCGCCACAAAATCGAGTTTTTTTTTTACGATCGAGTCGCTTACCTCGTACAGCATCCCTAACGAGAAGACTACTTGAAACGCGTTGTACGCTACCAAAGTTCCCCTGAGTTTGAACGGTTTCCGGTTGGCCATCACCCGCGGCCCGAGTATCGTCACTCCGTACAGGTAGAGAAGGACGATTAAAAAGGTCGGTATCGGCGAGTCCATCAGAGGCCAGTCACTGACTCGAGGATCCGAGACTGTGGTGAGGATTTCCGTGTACTGGTCCAAGGCCATTTTCACCAGCCCTTGAGCGCCCGCGAACGTTCGATTCGTGTCTGTCATCTCGATTATCGGTTCCGGCTCTCTCTCGACAACCAGTTCTGCCGCAGCTGACGCCATTTCTGTAAATCAGACACAATCGGTTCGTTTTTTTTTTTTTTTCAACAGAATTAACTCTAACTGGACAAATTGAGAAGTTGCGGCAGCCTCTTCTTTTTAGATTATTATACATTATTACGCTTGCTCTACCTAATTTTTTTTTTTTTCAGTGTTATTTCAGTTCTGTCGTTTGTACCAACTTTTTATAGGACTCATTCTCATACATGAGGAACAATTAATAACAACGCCAATGATATTATAATAGTAATGATTCTGATGAACTAATCGAAGTGAATATAATTCGTCGTTTAATCTCCGAGGAAAATTTGCAATTCTTTGCGAAGTACTAAGAAGTGAAAAGCATGTTTCAACGATACACTTTCAGGCCATGCCTGAATGAAAAGATGAATCGAACGTGTGGTAACGAGCTTCCATAATTTACGATACTTTTGCCCTAGTCAAATTCGAGTCAGGCAGATTCCGCGAGCCTACTCCGTGGTTCTGTGCACGTTCTTCCATTCCCAGTTCTTTCATAGAGAACGTTGTTGATCGACGATCGAGTGATGCCAGCCGGAATGTCGAAAGCAAAACGCGACAGGTCAAAAAGTTCACCATGCGTGTCGTTCATGGAGATCCTGGTTGTTGCACTCTGTCTCTGTAGACTTGCATGCAGCTTTTCGCCGATCCACATTGATTAGAGAAACGATTGTTCTTCGTTAGCATTGCGCTTCTCTTTACCTTCGACACCGGCGATAAATTAGAAAGTGCAACGCTGTGCAAATTTCAATTGCGAGATCGTAACTGTCACGTGTTTGATGACTAGGTCGGCTCCTCTCTTGAATTATCCACGATCATTATACACGAATCGCTCGATTTTCTCCTCGAGTGTCGCGTACAGCGGCTCATTGTATATAAAGTATACGTATTTTTATATATTTTTATTTATTTTATCATTGAAGGTGATTTTAGCGGGGGTAATCCAGAAAATCGGGCTTCTTCAGGTGCAACGCTAATGCAGCGAAAATTAGCGATTGGTTGATTTGGGTCACGTGATTCGCGAGGGGGCGTTGTCTGGTACTGAGCGATCGCGCCTCTAATTTGTATTGTATCGATTCAAATGTTTGCGATAAAATTTTATGGCAAAAAAGTCGTCTTCAGTTGCTTCTGGGCCTTTCAATGAGACGAATCGTACTAGGGTACAAGTCGTGCAGTTTTTTATACTTATTTTATGTATTATTATTTTCATACATTATGTTACGTGTAATATTTTTAATACGACTGACATGATTATATTAACGAAGTTTGAAATGTGAGAATGTACGTAGGAATTACAAGATTACTTATTGCAAACATATATTTGGTTTCAATATTATAATTATTATTTTTAATATTAAACAAATATTAAAAATGTCTAGGATATTATGATTATTAATACAATAAACAGTACTACAGCTTATTGCATATACACAATGGAGAATTGTATCAGATATCTTGTAATTTTTATGTACATCTTTCTATTTTTTTTTATTATACCTGGCCAGTATAATCATCGCAGTCTCATAAATGTTAAAATATTTAATGTAACACAAGATATTTTTTCTAACAACAAATGTTCGAGTACTTTCGCGAGAGCAAATTCATCCGTGTTATTCATCCCTGTTTCATTTCGTTGGCCGCGTTACATTTCACAAGACAGGATTGTGCAAGTGTTGCAACGCGTATTTGTAGGCGCACGCATAAATGTTCGATTTTAGGTTGATTAGGCAATGTAGTCAGCAACTTGTTTTCACGTGATTTATCGATCTGCAAAGAAATGTTAGCGGGTTTTCCCCTCTTTTTCCTCGCGAATTATATTTTAAATTGCGTTGTTACATTCGAAATGTTACGTCAGAAATCTAGTGGTCCGAGAATACACAACAGATACACTCTACATTCTGAACTTGGACGATCACCATTTTTAACAATTGTAACATTTTCATTCACCGATTTCTTTTTATTTCTCAATGTATCAACCGTCGTGATGAACAGTCGTTTCTGTTTCCACAATATCTCTTCGATACTCCAGGACGAATAAAAAAAAGTTTGAGAATAAAAAGAAAAGTTTAAAATAACGCGAACAACTAGATACCTACTATAAAATGAAAAATAGTGCTTTCGTTGGACTTTTAATTTGTAATAAAATTAAATATTCCAAGAAACTGTACAAATTTCGCGTTAATTTTTGCTTGAGATGTTCGAATCTTATCTTTGCTCGATAAGTCGGAATTAAACGGAGAATCATGGAAATATAAGTCATTAGATGTTTTCACACGTCAAGTCCTTGTTGAAATGCGAGGCGTTAAACGCTCGAATAAAAATTGATACTTCGTAAGAAGATCGTTATGGCAGCATCTGCAGACGATGAAAATTTGCGACACGATATTAATCGAAAAGTAATGACAAATTCCTCGCCATGTTGTGAATGAAAACTGTGCGTCTGAAATCCCACGGCATCATTCAACTTTCGCTGTCCGAGATTCGTCCGTCACTTGCTCCACGACACAAATATCCTCATCGGCTATTTTAAATTCGATATTTCCATTATTCGACCATTCGTTCCTCTTTATTAGATTTATCAGTTGTTTAGAACACTAGATAACTTCCATTCTTACTTGTCGCGGAAAAGAAATCGTCCATTTCGTAGGATGTGATTAATTGGAGTTCCACTTTCGAAATATGAAAGCTTGAAGTCACTTTGATATCTTGCCGATAACAATCGATTCTTCGCGGATAAAGCGAGGTATCGACTACTGGATTAATCGAATACAGATGAAATATAATATTACACATTTCGAGTCTCTAGATTCGATACATTTCGTAACAATTTTATGATTATTAAAATTAAAATCTTTGGTCGACAATTGATAATTTTTCGGTCTGTTATTTATGCTTGCATTTTCTAAAAAGAAATTCTTCACTGGCAGAGTGCAGAAGTCTCTTTTCTTCGTGCAAATTTTCTGAAGTCGATATTAGCACTTTGAGACATTTTTGCTTCGTTGAGTCAAAGTATGGAAAAAAAAAATCCACAAAAATTTGACGATCGTTTGCGATTCGTCACGGTACATAATCTATCTATATTCTCAGCGAAACAATTACGTTCAATTTAGCAACCTCCAAGCTTCAAATCCTCGTGTTACATTATATCGTTCAACAACACTTTCGATCAAAACGACTTTACACGCTTGTGAAGTCCGATCGTTTCGTTAGAACAAAGTTTTACACTAATGTAAAATATCTCGTCAAAAGTGATTGTTCGCCGCTTGTACCCTTTCTCTTCACTATTCATAAAGCATTGTTCGTTTAAATACAAAAGATATTGGATGGCTGCGTCGGAATCTCCTCGATCGGTCCCCCCTCGTCGAATCATCGTTCGAATCCGTTTCTCCTCTCGCCGAATCGGCCAAGCCAAGTTTATCGGCCAAGTGGATCTCTGGCTGTGTGAAATAATGCACCGTGTACGAAAGCGCAATCTTGAATCTCGTTAGACACGCCGTCGCAGTCGCATAACTAGACCAGAACCCGCCAGTCGCGCCATAATTGAGCCCGCGTATGTCGAACGTTCTAAGGCCAACGCTGATCGATAGGATTTCGTGTAACGAAATAAATAAACGGGATTTAGAAAATACAAATACGAAAAACTGTACAAGTTCTCTCCAGGGAGATTGCCCAATATTTCACTTATCTTTGATATATTAATTCTTAAATACGTTTCATCCGAGCTGCATTTATCTGAACTCCATTCATTGGAACGGAGTTCACCGAATACCGGATGAGTCAGCTGAATCGCCGTCCATTTATTCGAACGCGAATTTTTATAATAAACCCGTGAGCGGTTATCGTACGAGTTTCGTTTTTATCGAAAAACATCATTTATCTAGATTCCATTTATTGGAACGAATATTTCAGTTCACGTTCGGTTAAGCGGATGTCTGACATTTGTTCAAACGCGGGGAAATTGTTCTTGTCGTCTCTCGAATGAGAGATAATAGAGATAACGGTGAAAATTGGCGAGTTGTTATTAAATGAATTGTTTGCTCCGGCAAATTTAAACAAATGGAGTTTTCTTCCGTTGAGTATTGCATTTGCGGGGAAAGAGAAGAATGCTAACGCGACAAGTGAAATATTTGACACAGCGTTTCTTAATAATTTTCTAGACAATATGAAAGCGACATAGAGACGGTAAAAATTGCGAGGAAATTGGCGTAGCGTTAGTTGATGATTCTTTAAACGAAACGAAAATTAACAATGAAAAAAACTACACGACTTGTACCCGAGTACGATTCGTCTCACTGAAAGGCCCAGAAGTA
>KQ435720.1:2036276-2058551 GCA_001276565.1 Melipona quadrifasciata | reverse complement strand
AAAATCACTTTCAGTAATAATATAGAAAAAGGAGCAGTGAGGGTAAATCTTGCGGGAAAGTAAAATTTAATACAGTACGTATTACTCGACAGTTTTCTAAATGACGAGCAAAAGAGGAGTGCCAGAGATTTGGACAGCAAAAATAAACTTAAATTTTCTACACTGCTGCCGCGTCAGCTTTGAAACGAACTCGCGAAGCATGTACCTTTTCCGATTCACGCGTATTCGACATGATCGGCAATTTTACGACTTTCAGTCGCGAAGTTTCTCTCTATTACCTCGATTCATAAAACATTTAACCAAAATTTTACCGAAACGAAGCGTTTCAACAGACGTACCGTCTTTTTTCTCTCTCTCCCGGGCGAGTGAGTGAGTGTGTGTGTGTGTGTGTGTGTGTGTGTGTGTGTAGCGTGAATCGATTTATCCGGTTTCACAGCGGCGATAGAAGCGAAGGAACGGTACTTGTTACAGAGAAAGTCTCGGGGATCGCGCGAGGCTGCAAAACACAAAAGAAGGGAAGCTCGATGGCAACCGGCGAGAGAAAGAGAGAAAGGTAGCCGGCTGATTGAATGAAAGGAGGGAACTCGAATGTTGATAGAGGCCAATATAACCACGAAGCAACGAAGATGACGCCGATGACGAGGTCGTCGGGACTGCAGGAACGACACTAAAACTCGCTTCCTTAGAGTTTAGTGGGTAAGTGGGTCGACAGTCCGGTTAAATGCCGATCAGGCTCTGACTCGTCTCTACCTGTCACGATCTTCTATACCTGTAGCCTGTTGCTCTTGGCTGTTCAACGTATAGCTCACACGTTTCCTTCCATCCAAGGTCCACGATCCGGCTTTTTCTTTTTTCCCTTCTCTCTTCTTTCTTTTTTTCTCTCTTTCTCCTTTCCTTTCGGTTTCTTTGTTTGTTTGTTTCTTTTTTCTTTTCTCTTCCTCTTTCGTCTGGTCGCGTGTTTTCTGGTTTATTTCTCAGAGGAAAGTAGCTTCGTAAGAAAAGCTATCGGATAATAAAATGGTCGGTTTTGAGTAAATTTCTGAACCTGGTGACTATCGTCGTTTAAATTAGTATGTTACGTCACATAAAAGGAATTGAGAAGACTGAGGATAAAGGTTCGTAAGAAAAAATCTTGAAACTGTTGGGAAAAAATGATAAATCTTGTTCTTTTTATCAGTATGAAGTAGACGAGAATTTTACGGCTGGGAGAGACGTTTATCGTAGAAAGCTCAACGATTGTTATTATTTAAAAGAAATTGGCTTGATCGAGGAGAGAGGAGCTATAAAGTGTATGAAGAATGTTCGATTCGGATTCTCTGACATGTTCCGTTTTTCCTTTCTAGGTCGATCTATTCCTTTGAATTTCTGACGACCTCGTTGATGAATCTACATGTTCCGTGATCATCATTTTTTGTTCGTTTTTCAATTTCTCTCGCCTATATTCTTCAATTACGAGCTAACGATATTGTTGTCTTCTCAATTAAAGTTTCACATTTTCTCGGCTTGTCTCTTTATTTAAAGGAAGAAACCATTACAGAATACATTTTTCTCTTTCAAGAAGCGATTCTACTAGAATTACAGCCTCACTTTCTTCGCCCGTCTGTTTCACCTTCGCCCACTGTCCTCCATTCTTCCTCCACTTATTCTCAT
This sequence comes from Melipona quadrifasciata, assembly GCA_001276565.1. Lineage (NCBI taxonomy): Eukaryota > Metazoa > Arthropoda > Insecta > Hymenoptera > Apidae > Melipona > Melipona quadrifasciata. The sequence goes on along the minus strand of KQ435720.1, from coordinate 2,056,901 downwards.
ATCACATGTATCACAATCTTAACGCTCAAGTAACATTGTGGCGTCGTGGAGCAATTTATATTGTATAAAAAACATTTTAAGCATTCGATTTCATTTTGCATTTTATACTCTTTCTGTCAGAAATTAGTAATAAAATCACTCAGTGTATAAAGGAAAATTCTAATAATAGATAGACGAAAAACTACACGACTTGTACGATTCGTCTCACTGAAAGGCCCGGAAGTAACTGTTCGAAGACGACTTTTTCGCCATAAAATTTTATTGATATGCAAACATTTGAATCGATCGCTCCAGACAACGCCACTTCTACTCGAGGTCCACTCCACGTCCTTTCACGAATCACGTGACCCAAATCAACCAATCGCTAATTTTCGTTGCATTAGCGTTGCACCTGAAGAGGCCCGATTTTCTGGGTTACCCCCGCTAAAATCACTTTCAGTGATAAAATGCATGACAAGTAGCTGATTAGACGAAATTAGGCGTCAGTCTTGTGAAGGGTTAAATCAAATTAAAAATTAAATTCCAGAATTAAGCAACGTGAAGTCTAAAATTTTATCGTAGTTAATACCAATGTTTGACGTTACCAGAACGGTATTGGTGTCAATTATTAATACGATAGATTGCTGCACTTCCACTTATAACTGTCGAGGATGTAATTCATTGCAATTCGAATCACGATCACCGAGCATAATGGAAAAACATTTCTGTCGCTTTCTATGTATAAACGAGAAACGGTGAATAATTATCACTGGTGTCTGTATTAGCGGCACTTGTTTGTTTCTTACGTGACATAGAATCGTCACTACGTATATGTATATGTATACGTAGCCGCGTTTCGACTTCATTCAATTTTTCTTTCGACTATCTTAACCTGGTGATTTCCTGGTCGTTCGTGTGCTCGTGAAATTTAATTGCTGCAGATTTATTACACCGCGTGAACGGGTTTTTCACGATGTTTTGTATTTGGAAATTTACCGCCAGTTATTTCTAGAAACTCGCCGCTGCTCCAATTTACTTTTCTCTGTCATTGCTGCGGCCATCTGGCAGTTTAATCACTCTCGAGAAGCTTTGTTTCTCGTAGGTGAATTTTGGTGGTGAATTTTTCGAAATTCGGAATCCATAGCTTTTATTTTACTTTTATTTTAGTTTCTTAAAAATGTGGAGGATATTATTTGAAGTTATTCTAAATGGTGATACTGTAGTGTTTCTATGATTATAATTTTTGAAACACGCGTTAGCTCGTTATTTTAGCTTTTCCTAAATATTTCCTAAAATTGTTCCACGAAAGGGAAAGATTATAATTTCTGAAACATAGACGCGATCTCGATCAGTTGTATTGTTTGTTCATTTCTGACTGATGATTTCTAGTTTCAATACCCTGAAATTGCTCTAAAATGACAAGTAATTCGTACGACTGTAATCTCTGAAACGTACAAATACCAGATCGTTTCGCAGTCTTTCTTTACGTATTCTCAATTCCTCGTGAAAATTAGTTTCCTTGAGAATCTCAGGGTTAGGTAACATCTTTGATTGGATTTTCAAGGGCACATGCTTCGCCAAAGCGACCAATCATAAAACTTTCACGACGAAGAACGTCTACACGAACAGAGAAACGACGGTACACATTCCGAATGACTCTTACGCGTATCGTGTTGTGACGATTTTGTTCTTCTCACTTTCATCTCACGGTCCTCGTCTCGAAAAAATGGTATTAGTTTTACAGCGACCTCGATTATCGTGGAATCTTCGTTCCACCAATACGTTCTTTGCCTCTCATTCGTACGAATTGCTGCAAACGTGCTGTGCGGATGAAACATCGACCATCGTCTTTACACTGTGCAACTTCACCCGTGAACCTTTTCAGTATCGAAAGAATTCAAATGTAAACATCGAATGATCCTGAAGAATAAAATTTCCTCTTTTTAAACTTGCTGCGCGATTTCTTTCCGCCTCTTTGTCGAACTTTGAATGTTTAAAAAAACTTTAAGAAATCTTAGCATTTTGCCATCGAGGCAAACGTTCAAAGTTTGATAAAATGGTGAAAAAAAAAAATCGTACAGCAAGCTTCGTCGTAAAGATAAGATTTCCATCTTCAAGGCCATGGTAGAACAAATTTACTCCAGCCGTAAAAACAATTTTTTAACCTTTCCAGAGACATTTGTATTCTTACAATTTTCGAAAATGGAAGCATCCGTATCATCTCGCACGTTACACGATGTAAGAATATTTTTGCAAAGAACAAACTGAGGACTATCGAAGTAGTAGAGGCTTTACGCTTCAAAGACCGAACGGATATCATTATGATATTTTTTTTTTTATACGCAAAGTTACACCATCAACAAATTGAAAGTATCGATAATTTTTCATTAGTTAGTGCTGTACGAGTCATTCACTGGAGTTTTCTAGGTGTCGTTACGCTTGAAGATAACGATTAAATCGGCGAAGTTCACTGGAGGCGAAGATGTTTGCCTTGAAGTAGGAATCGAACCGAGATCTAGGAAGCAGGAAAATGATTCTAAGCGGGAATGAATGTAAACACGGTATCGAGTAATAAGCGAAAGGAGTAACGATCGAGATAATTATTTAAATAAGTTCCATTCTCGACTAGATTTCTACAGTATTCGACCTTGAAAAGTACGCGCGTAATCTTGAACTGTACCGTTGCGAGTAGTAGTTGTTACGTTCGTGTTATCGATCACCTACTTTTGCCTTTCATTCTGAAATGTTCAATTTGATTCAACTCAATTTTCGAAAAATTGATGACAATTTTATTTTTACAGGGAAATAGCGTGCTGTTAGTATACTTTTAATTGTTATTATTGCACCGTAGATGACTTAAGTTTATATCCTCCGCGAGTGAAATCAACAACAAAGACAAAATAAATTAGAAATTCCAAGATTGAGCCCTAATTTATTGCAATTTACTTATTGCCTAAATTACTACAATTGCCAATGTATCTCAAATCATTTACTATTTCGCCATTTATTATTTTTCTCTAACATTTATCTCCAATAGAAAATCTTCTTAAAATTGCTCGATTTCTGTGGTTAATTACTCCTACGTGTATCTTTTCGATGTCGGTATCTATGTGCAATAAGTCATTGTGTATTCGCAGCAAAATGATTAACGGATTTTTTCACATCACGTACAACGCGACAATTTCTTTTTACTATCATTTCCTTGCCTTTCAAACTCGACTAACAAATCTTCCCCTAAAAAGGGAAAGAAAACACCTCGACAAAAAGTGTCTCTTCTTGCAAACATTTGCTCCACGAGCTCGTTATCTTTGTTCTTTTATCGCACAGTTTAGTTTTGGTACGGGAGCACAATTACGCGTTCATTCTAGGATCATAAATTGTATCATAAGAGGAATTTCATACTCGTTGTCTATTGGACATTGGTCGTGAATGTCCAAGGATTGACAGTGCACTGCTTTTTGCTGAAACCTCTCCCTATTTCGTTTTTACACGACGTGAAAGTCTGTTCCTTGGTTGAGGACGTCGGATTGTTTGATCTTCGAGTGAGTCATGGGCTTTTTGTAGCGCAGCGTGTAAGGAATTAGGTGTCGAGAAATTCTCTTCCAGATGAGGAAGTTATTGGTCGAGACAGGTGACACGATTTCTTCTCGAATAGAACACGATTTCAAGAAGATTCTTTGGATTTACTTTTTCTTAAAAATGTTTCACACCTGTAGAGAAACTGTATTTATATATTTCTCGCGTTTGGTTGTTGACAGGTAAAGTTAAGGCGAGAATGTGACTTTAGCAAGATCTTTCAGATTTTTAAAAATTAAAACTTTCTGCTAAACGAGCTGTATATATATATATACTTTTTGATATTTGATCGTTAATATGTACTTCTTTTTTCCATTGATAGCACTTTTGGCTTGTATGATCGATTGCTCAGTGTCGTATAGAATATTAACGTAGTATCTAATTTTAAAAGACAATTTCTTTACAAATTACCTTCGCCAATTATCGGATAATAAATTAGGAATAATAAAATTAAATCTTAATATTTTTTACCTAAAACATAAATTCAACAGAAAGCATCTCAAAATCAGATCATTTTATAAAATATACTACAAATTCACCGTCAGTCAATATTCGTATTAACTTTTCAAATATGAAACTTACATCTCTTTTCCTCTTTCAACAAATACACTTGCCTTTATATTGCTGTATACTCTTCAATCTTCCGAATTATGTCTACTGTTTACCCTCACAGTTTCACGTAAAACAATTAATAACAATTGATTGGCATAAGTGGAAAAGTGAAATGGACGCAGAATCAATCGAGTAATTCATTAATCGGATATACATCAGGATTATTCCGTGAAACGAAGTGATCAGTCGAAAGGAACGAATTGTTCAATCGAGCCTTTAAAATTCCGAAGAAACTCGACGAGTACGCTCGATTGAATGTTTTTTACGTATTTACACACGAGGAAAAGGAGCACGCGAGACCTGCTTAAAAATGGTCCAGCGACCTTGTGCCAAATATTTCGTCCAGTCAGGTTGCATAACCTGACGCGTTTTACGTTCTCCGACATTCTCCCGTTGGTACACGATATCGGGTAATTGACCATGCACGCCAGAAAAAGAAACGATCCTTTCGTACACAATTCGCGGACAGTTCCGTGTGAATTTTTCACGGCGAGATCGTTACTAACAACTCTATCATTTTTCTGCGCTTGGAGTAACTAGAGCAGTAATTAGCGCACACGGAACGAATCGAACGTCGAACGTCGTGCTAGTCTCGCGTGAAATATTATATTATAGTGTGTCGTTCCACGTACAAAAATTACTATTAATTGTTAATTGGGATTTTTCATTTGATTTGATTTAATCTTAATTGATCGGAGAGATAGAAATTTTTATCTACACCCTATTTTGGATATTTTATATATTTCTACGTACGTCTATATACGCTGCATGCAATTTCCAGTTTCTCGTGAAATTTTTAAAAAGCTGAAAGACCCGCAATTTCCATCGAGGAGATGAAAGTACAAAGTAAAATTAAAATATCAAAAGTCGCGGTAACCTACGGTCGCTTATTGTTTAATAACGACACTTGAGGAATAATCTTCGGCATACGAAGGTCACAACCGTTTGAAAATGATGCGCGTTTTCTTTTCGCGCAAGATTTGTAAGATACTTGTTGCAAGCGTGCATTTAATAAAAAACTTAGTACGTACAGTGAATGGCGACTCGAACTTTTAATTTACGAAAACTTACGAGAAAACAGCGACTGAACTGCATAAGAAATATTGAGGATGTCTTTAGCAATTAGTCCGTTAAAAGCACGAACACTAATTAAAGATGACGCGTTTAGATTGTTTTCTGGATTGACAGACAAAGTCTTTTATCTTTATTGCAGCAAGTTAGTGCCTGGCAGGTCCAGTGTCGGTGTTGCAGAGTAAATAAATTACTCTCGACCTTATGCGTCGTCTGCTCGACAGCGAAGCTGCTGGAGATCGCAAACTCTTGATTAATATCGTTGCCTGTCGAGAAGAATGCGTATCGGTCTAATTATGCCTGGAAATTCTAATCAAGTCGAAACAATTACCGACACGTGTGCTTCGCACTTTCCGTTTCTATGCCTTTACAATTTAATTATCCCACGGAGGGAAGAAAAAAGACGTTTAACCTTACGAACAGCACACGCGAGACTTAAAATCAGATTCATTTCACACAGTACGAGGCTAGTCACGAACGAAAGCAGGTTCTTCTCTTAATAAAACGTTAATTTGGCTCGTATTCTGTTGCGAGTTACGCACATGCGAAAGTAACCAAAGACTCTGAAGCGATTAATAATAGCACCATAATTAATAATACAACCAATTTAATTCGCAATTATTTGCACCATAAATTCGCGAAAAATTTCACATTCGACGAAATGATTCGAATTCTGTGAAATTTTGCACGCTGCCGATCCAAACGAATTGAAGTAGTCGACGAGAAGTAGAATTCCACGAAATTCTGTCCCAATTTTTTAACGAACTGTTTAATAACGAGCAGAGAATCGGAGAGAATGAGTTACGCACAGTGTTCATCGTAAGTATTAGGACACCTGTTGATAAATTTCGTAGAAATTTAATGCTTCTCGTTGCTGTTAGTTTCAAGTAACTTTGTCGCAGACAAAAGCTGTTCCATTTGTACGTCAAAAGCGCGACAAATTTTAAGAGGACGTTAAAACCAAATGGAATACTCCAAGAGTTGAGAATAAAAAATCAGAGAAGCAATATTCGACCAAATATTGTCTCTTTGTCAATATATTTCGTGAATCATTTTTTTTTTTTTATAAGCTTCCTAATAATTTTTCTCGTGCAAACTTTCGTGCCGAAGTAGCTTGTTTTGTTCCATGTTAAAAGATAAAGTTCGTTCCTTGAATTGCACGTGTATTTGATAAGAAAATACAGATTCGTTGTATCTAAAGTATCAGTTTCGAAACGAATACAGACTTTGAGCAGGAGTTAGTAGTAAATAAAATGAAATTTATCAAGTTTCTCCAATAAATGTAACAAAATAACCGGCAGGATGTAAAGGAAACATTTCTCTTCCAAATATCTAATCAACGTTCTCCTCACCGATCAGAAAACACCGTATGTCATTCTGGCGAATCCGTGTATAACGTATTGTCTCTATATTGTCCAATTTCTCTTTAACTATCATTTTCTTGAATTATCGCTCGCAGCGATGATAACATTCCGCATCTCGGATGCGTAATTTGTCTTCACGAATTAGGTACTCGACCGATCGGTAAAAGGGGTCAGACGTTCTTTATCTCGGACATTCCTTTCGAATCATCTAACGCAAGGAAGGTTTCTTGGCATACTTTTGCACGGCCTGGGAAGCACGTACCTTTTTTCCACTATTGCCTATAATTTTCAAAAACGATAAAGTCAAGTATTTCACCTGGCTAGAAAGCCGGACGATCAGGAGTTTTAGTTGGCCACTTTGCTTGGCCACGTTCAGTTCGATTCTCATTTACTGAAATTCTATATTTTTCGTTCTTTTCGCGCGAATTTTGCTCAACAGATCGCAACTATTTACGAACCTGTCGTTCTAATTACTCTGCATTCACAACGTTTTTACTTTCTAAGGAAAATTGATTTCACCGTTCTCTTATCTTTCTTCCTTTTCCTTTTTCTTTTCTTTCGTGCGATCGTTGCGTTCAGTATGGCCTTTGCGTATGACGAATATGACAATAACCAGCGTGCCTGATAATTGTCCGAGTTTCGGAAAAATGATTTTCTCAACCTGCCAACGTCTTTTATACTTAAAAAATATAACAAAATTTTAGTTGGATTAATTGCACTCCTTAGAAGTATAATTTACGGTAATTTGTAAATAAATGAGCGAGGTGAGACGCGTTAAAAAGTAGGAATTGTACTCATGAGATTGGAAATCCAATTGACGAGTTTAATTCGTCTTCTTCGGTTCAAAGTTTGGAAAAATCTTCTGTCATGTGAAAATTTATTCAGCGTTGCATAATTTCAATAAAGAGAATTATTAACGAAACGAATATAAATCGTTTACCTTTGTACTAATAACAAATGTTGCCTTTCTAAATATTTGTTTTTCATTAATCCTTTAAAATTCATTCTACTGCACAAGCCAGCAAACTTTGCACGCATAATTTCTCATAGTTCCTTTTTCGAAAAATAGTACTTCGTATGAAATGGAATAATAAAATAAAAATGTAGAAAGAAGTAAGAAAGTAGAATGATAAAATGAAAACACGTCGTTCCCTTTTTAAAACACTTTCTTAAAATTTAGTCGAAGCTACGCAACGCTGAATAAATTTTAATACGGTGATCTTTTGAATTGACTGCGTGCTTCAAAGATCTTTCCACTGCAACATGTGTGATAAAACATAGATGTACTTCCCCGCGTGTGTACATGCGTTTGGAGTGCGTGCCACTTTGTGATACTCGCGAAAGATTTTCATCTTTTAATCTTTCGAAAGTTAGTGAAATTACACGGAGCAAGTTTGAATCATCCATTGAATCATGCCGTTCGACTGTATGATACTGCGATCGAACGATCGATGGATCGTGTAATATTTATCGTATAATATTATCCGTAATTTAAATAAAATCACATGACGTTTCATTTAAACGAGTTCATTTAATTGAATTTCACTGGGAAATTTTTATGTGTTTGTGAACATTTCGAGAGAGTTGCAGAACAAAGTTTACACTTTCGAGGGTAGCCACTGTTAGAACTTTTATTGCGAAACGACGTGAAACCGAGAAAGTCGCTTGTTTGTGAAGAATAATCGGTCAACGGTGCGAAATTCGATCGGTCGTGCGTTCTACTGGGCGATTTCCCGACGTCTGATCATTTAGGGGCGTCTTCTACTTACGAAAGTGGAAAGCCACGCTTGGCAACAATACGCCAACCCGATATCTATTCGCTGTAACTTATTTATTTGTTTACTGTTTCTTTGGAATTTTCTATTCATCGTTTTCGATTCTTTCCACTGTTTGACAAAGTTGTTTTAAACAATCTTAATTCGATACGAGCTTGGATACTTTGTACCAGGTGCGAGTATACTTCTCTAACCTACATACTAACTGTGAGCGAAATTTATTTATTCACTGTTCTGTCTAAAATTTCGGTTAATACGTATCGTCGTACTTGCAGGTGAGTTTCGAACGATCTTAACTCAAATAGTGATATTTTTGAGTAATTTGCGAGACACGCGAGATACACTTCCGGATACGCTTCTGCTCGAACTGAATTTAATTTTTTGAAATAATCCTATCTGCAATTTCAATTAATACGTGTTTCGCAGGAGTTTCGAACGACACGCTCGAATAATTTTCATCAGTCGCTCCGCGAATATATTTCTTTGACCCAGATAAGCAAGATACGACCTAAATTTATAAATTTTTTCAGAATGAGACACGGTTCTGTCTAAAATCTCGATCAACGCAAATTCATACTACTTGCGGAATGAAAATAATTCAGATTGTCACGCGATAACTTCAGATCCACGTTCCGTGTGTTGTCGGACAATGTCACAAATCTACTTTGATCAATTGAGACATAAACTTAGACAAACGGTTGCACTCGTTTCATTAGTTGCCGTTAAAGCGTTTAAACGTGATGTACATGTTGCTCGCGGTTTTGCTTTCGCCCGCGATGCTGTTGCACGGGAAAATCCATCTTCCACTTGTTCTTGAATTTCTTATAACATGTACTTTCTTGGACACTAATCTCTAAGTTTGTAGCCTTCTTGAAAGATTTCACGCGAGCTACTTTAGCTTAATATTTCACAAATAATAGAATAACAAATTCTAATACTTTATAATAGTACTCTATGATCCTATAATGTACCAAATCACAGCTCTAACAATCGTTATATTATATATTCTATAATTTTATAATATACTCAACTGTTCTATAAATGTATAATTCTACAGTATAATTAGTTGGTAATTTCCTCCGTCATTTTATGCAACAGATCGAATTTTCTACAGTGTAATAAATTCTGTAACAGTGTTTTGTAATTTTACAACATACTCTAATACTCTATAATTTTGTAACTTTATCGTATATTTGAATATTGTACAATTCGATCATGGTATAATTCAATTAGCGTTCGGAACTGCGTGAAAACTACGTAACGTTAACGTGTCTTGGAAATCTCGTCAAATTAATGTCACATAGACGAGCGGAAGTTGGAGCGGATGGCAGGTGCGCGCGTCAGTCGTTAGTGTCACCACTTTTTAGTCGATTTCGAATGGTACGACGAATGTAGGTCGAGATCGGGCGTCGATCACTCTCTAAACGGTGGAAATAATGGAAATTCTTTTCGACGCTCGGCCGTTTCACTGCAGCCGTGGCTGCTCGTGCGATTCAATCGCCCATCGATGGAGAGAGCAGAGAAAAAGAGGCGGCCGGGGGCTTACCTGTTCACCGACGAAAATGACGCCGCGTTCGCAAGTAAAAGTGTGGCCACTTCGGCTCGCTTCACCCGTGACTGACTCCACCTCCGCGTGTCGGCCTCGATACCGAGTGATCTCTAGCTTCTCGATGTGGACTTGAGCCTCTCGAGGACCGGAGTCGATGTATCGACCTTTTCTTCACCGGTGGAGTTCGATCGATCCAAGTTTCTTTCCAGAGATCCGTGGACAGAAGCTCGAAGAAAGAACTTGACACTTTGTTCACTCTTGGCAGTCTGTTCGCACAAGTTCCCTCTTCCCCTACTATATAGTGTCACACGTCAATCACACGCGCTGTTATCTTCCACGACTCTGAGGGTGGCTAACATTTGGTCACGGTTCGCGCTTCTCTCTTTGTCTCGTGCGTTTTTCCACCAGCACGCGCGTCAGTGGGTAAGCGAGTGTGCGTGTTTTTGTGCATGTGTGCGTGTATGTGTATGGGTGTGTGTGGGTGTGTGAGTGTGTGCACGCATCCGCGCGTGCGACACATATATAGAAATGTGGGTCCAACGGTCGATGCTGCGTGAATAGTCCGCGGCGGAGCGAACCGGCGGTTTAAGTATTGGTTAAGCAAGTGGGGTTCGGCCGAGCGGTGGCTAGGGTGGGGTATGTGGGCCTTAGGTGATCGCCTGAAAATCTTGTACCACAGGGAGTCAAGGTCTTCTTTTCCTACCATGATCCGACGCGAGAGAAAGGGAAGCTGTCGCGTCTCGAGCCAGGTAACCACCCTTCTTCGGTCAAGGTCGTTTGCCGATTTCAAACGCGCCCCGATATTTTAGCGACAGTTAACTCGCCTTTTGTTAGATATAGTTAGGTAGTGTGTCTCCATCGTGCGATAGACTACTCTGGCTGCTACTCTTTTTTAACTCTAAAGTGGCAAAGGGTGAGATTCGTACTTTCACGAACGTGATTGATTCTATTTACTTTTCTATGCACAAGCAGAAATCTGTTTCTACTTTTAAATGTTGTAACAGGCAGTCTGCTTTCGATATTTCATATATATTTTTATATATTGTGTATATTTTCGTTTTATGTATTTGCGCGCATTTTCTGCAATTTCGCCGCTTTGAATTTTCACAAATAACTTTGCACAAGAATCTAATTCAACGATATGAATTTAACGTCAATTCAACGTAATACCTCGCAATACAACCGGAAGTATCAACGACTTTGAAATATTAGAAAACTACAATAAACGTCGCATGCCCTCTCTCAGTCTTTTACATAATTGTTTAAAGCTTGGAATTTCTAGCATTGATTCATCTACGCAATCCGTTCAGTCCTCAGTCTCTACGGCTTTTGTGAATTTTGCCTCAAGTTTTTTTTACCTCACTATCGTTTTTTTCCCCATCGTGCCTTCTATACTTATCGCTTTTCTTGTTCGCATTCCTCGCAATTATTTTCACACTTGCTTTTGCACATTTTTTCTCACACGTTGCGAGAACGATCGGTGAGAGGATTTTTGCTCTTTCCAGCGTAACTTGTCCAACAGAAAGCGCGATAGTTAAGAAGCGTAACGTATACATAGTAAAAAGTAGGACTGTAGTTGAAAACGTAGAAAAACTTTAATCGAAGAATGCGATGGCTGCCAATATCGTTGCTATTAACAAAATTTTCGTGAAAATTTTCTGGATAATTTTCATATTTATAGATAAATACACACATACACACGTATAAACTCCTCTTACTTGGTATACCTGTAGGTGTGACATGTTAGAACCACACGTTAAAGTCACTACGTCTGACCATTTTGCGGTGAAAAATTCTTCATAAAAAACAACACAGAATCCCTTATCGATTGCAATGACACAAGTTACATTAAGTTATGAGATGAATAGCTTTTTCTCGGTTGTAGTAAATTAAGGTCAGTCGTGTCAGACTCTTCAGAAATATTATCATCGTCACCAATATTTCTCAATTAGTCAGATTACATTTATACATTTAATATTTAATCTGGAAGTTAGCGATTTCAATCGATCGTGTTTGAGTTCGATGTTGAACGTTGGAAATACTTGCGAAGCTAATTGAAAAATTTAATTAATCGCCTACTAGGAATTTTAGCCGATATGTATGTGAATTCGATATCTATCGAAACCAGTTTCCAAATGTTAGCGTTATTCGTGCTTAATAACGATGATTATTTCTTTTTATTATTTTAACATCTAATTAGAGAAGTTAGAATTTAGACGTCAGAGCTGGGTATTTAGAATCTAGAATTGGCGTTCCAGACTTTTTTTTTTTAGGATTTTTTTTAAAATTTAAAAACTCGGAGATCTCGTTTAGAGACATTTGTTTTACATAATTGCTAATTGTAAGTCGTGCATCGCACGACGCGAAACATCCTACGTCAGTGGGTATTTTCAGCGATCGTCATTCGCTGAAACGACCGCTCGATTCGTAATTAAACGGTGACTTTGGGATTTCGAGGAACTGGCCGCACGAGTGAAGATTAGGGAGCTGTTATTTTACGCAATTACGTGAAACCATGTCACGGACGCGGGCAAAGCAGCATTAACGGCCAGATGAAATTCGTTTGTGCACACATGGCGAACTTTGTCCACCTTTGAAACCTGTTTCGACTTTACACTTTTTTGTCGTCGCCGTGAAATTCATGTCGTGTTAATTCGCCGTTTGAGAAAATATCCTCTTTGTACGATTGTGATACAAACAATGTGTCGCAAGTGCAAGAACGTGAGGACAAAGTACGCTGTCGTATCGACCACGGGAGGAATTCGACGAAATAATTTACGGGAGATTTTGCGAGGTCGAATCTCGACCTTCGTGTGAATGACACTTTCTTCCTCGTTCCAACCTCTTCGTCCGAATATATACATCCGGCTTTATCGTTATCAGACTGTAGATTTCTTTATACACTTGTATTATAGAAAATTTGACATTGCGAAAATGCGCAGAGTATGTGCAACACGCGATATCCAAAGTTACAATAATTAATGAGTGACGTTTTCTGCTTAGATTCCAGTTCTTTAAACAAATTTATAAAAACGTGGAGTTGTGTAAAATTTCATTATTCCGTAAATATGTGAAATATAATATCCAATGTACAATAATTGCTACAACATTTTATTTCAATGGAGATTTTTTGGGGCAAGTTTCTAGTTTAGCGGCCTTTACTAATTTCCTTCCGGAGGAGCATGAGATTCTATTCTAGCATTTCTTTTTATTAAAAGATATTTATTATTATTTATTTATTTATTATTAATTTATTATTATATTATTATTAAAAGATTTTTAATTTAGCGATAATCCTCCCAGGACAGCTTTCTATTGAAAGCTGAAATTGGGAGGATTATCGCTAAATTAAAAATTGACCATTTCCTGCTTGGGTCACATTTTTTCGAAATAGCCTTGTAAACACGTGGAATCGCATAAAATTTCGTTATTTTTTTTTTCCTTTTGTTCCCCGCTGTTACTTATTCCTCTGGAATTCCCGAGATGCTCGAATGATAATGTTTCGTAAAAAGGGTCATTAATTTTCTGTCTGCGACATTGTCGGACCATCCGCGTAGACAGTTGCTCGATGGAGACTCGAGTTTATACCTTGATCGCGTATTTAGATCAGTTTCGTTTGTTTAATTTCTAATTGTAACGTTATCATGTTGCAACTGAATGACGTGGTGAATAAGAACTACGTATCATGGCGCTCGTATGAGTCACGCTGCACTTTTTCTTTTTGGCATTCCGGGTGTATGCAATAAGTATACATTAAAATTGCACGTGTTCTGAATTTATGGTTAATATTACATCGTTAGCATTGTTATTCACATATTCCAAAGTTTAATTTTTTTTTTTTTTTTTTTTTTTTTTTTTTGGACCGTATACGCACCGTGGAAAAGACACTCTTTTGACTATACATTAATTTTTGCGTTTCTGAATTTGATCGTATTATATTTACGCAGTGGATCACTCTACTGATCCATAATGTTGGAACTGTTTAAGTATCTTTCAATTTTATACGCTTGTAGACTCTGGCTAGGACGATGAAAAAGGATATTATAGAGATTCTTGGAATTTCATTTCTTAATTACAGATTCAATAACGTAAAACTGATTGAGTAAGATTGCAAATAAAATGTTGCATTTCATTGCCATTAACACGTTGATTGACAGACGACATTTGATTTTTATAAAATATTATAATTAAATAATTATAAAAGTACGGGGTAAATTTTATTCTTATTTTATAGTGTTACATAATCTAGTCTAAGTTATTTCAAGTGTTCTGTCGATGATATTCATCGTCAACCTTGGCGGTCAACGTGTTAACAGATTGTGAAATAATTCAGTTCAATGATAGGACAATTTAATTAAAACGACAAGCGAAATTAAAAATTAAAAATTTCATTGTAAACTACGTTGTTTATGCAAACGTATATCTATTGTAACTGCCACAATCCAACCGACTATACTTTATCCACTTTGGACACAAGAGTTCGTTACTTCTACGCCATGAGCTTTTATGCTCGCAGGAAATTCGAGAAGTTACAAAAGAAAATGAGGCTACTATGATTACACAATCATGGGAGATTCACGTTTTTATTTATGTACGAGTGACGAGGTCAACGCCAATGTAGATACTCATCATTGTAATTTAGTATCATCTGTGCGTAAAATATCGCAACTACATGAACGAGGTACGTGCAACTTCTAGCCTCGCGGTTGAATTTGAAAACGAGAATTAATCCGGTCAAGTAAATAGCCCAAGTAAATGATTTCACTTCATTTAAAGTGAGTAATTTATAACAAAATTGTCTGACCGTATAAACGGTTTTATTTATCTGATATAAATTGTTAACTATGCGGAACAACATGCTATTGATATATAATGAACAATCGTAAACATTTAGATGAAGTGGAAGTGATGACAAATAATTGCGATACATTCGATGTGATCAGATTCATGTATTTCATCCATATTGTACCTAATCGACATTTAACTGCACGCTGGTTTCGATATTATTTAAAGGGTTCACGCAGTTCGAATTAAGTAAGAATTTATTTTCTGCGTATGTACGATTATACGTCATGTTATCGTACGTATATCATCATTAATGTCCATGTGCTCTTCGTTACTTCATAATAATATATGTATTTCAAAAGTTAAGCAACTTTCAAAACATCGAGGAGCACAAGTATTGTGAAAGAACCGAGCGCTTCGTACTCGATTCACCGACCGTTACATGTCTTACGCGCGCGTCGAAGTCACCAGACGTTACCGAAAAGAAGAGGCTCCCGAAATAAATACTTGCGACGCCCACGATTCGCGACAATGTCACCAGCAAATAATTTTTCACTTCGTGCTGTTGTTTAATTCTCGTGACACAATGTATATGCAACATTTTTTTAAAAATAATTATGAGAGAACATCTCTTTGAACGTCAAACACGAAGAATTACGGTTGGGTGTAAAAGATTCTTAACAACTAGTAAAAGTAGTAGAAGAATTTGCAGGACTTGTTTCATTTTCATTCTTAAGACTCGAGCAATCATCATCAGAATTTCATGTATATTTGTTATGTGTATTATATGGAATATTTTGAAATTTTATTCACACTGCAACGAGACGCGCTTATCATAATTACATTGTTAAATACATATGACAAGTGTTGAAGATTATTAATATAATGGATTGTTTATTATTTTTATAATTTCCGAATTAGAAATATGTGTACTTGTATAAGATATCTCTGAAATTTATACTTGTATTGAGTTGTATTATACCTTTAAAAATTATAAGTTATAATAAGGCATAAAGTTATAATTGGGTTAAGTGTATTATACCTTATAATTTTTTAAATTTCACACTTCACCAATATAATCATGGTGAAACTGAATCTCAATAAAATGATTCATATTCCATAATTTCGTGAAGCTTGAATACTTTTATGAATAATTATGTGTATATTAAAATGTCGATCGTTGATCGAACAATCTCATTGAACCACCATGAGACTGAAACTGTCCGCAAACTTTCTCTGGTAGAACTATCATTTGTTCTTCAAATTCGATATATGCAGGCCAGAACAAATTATCCATTGCTGCTTCACGAGTATGATGAATTGAAACTCCATCATTCGAATTTCGATAATTTTTTCAAGCTGCTCACGTTCGTATTAGAGGAGGAGATCTCCGTGAGATCTGATACGCGATCTTCGCTCGATGTCGAGTTCACGATCGAGATCGCGAGTTTCTGAAGAAGATTTCGTGACCTACCGCAAATTATAATGCACTCGTGCGAGATGTCGAAGCCGAAGGTATGCCTCGACTATTTTTAAAGATAGAATATTGGATGCCGAAGTTTTATTTCTGAATAATTCTCAAGGATGAGTTTTATGAGTTATTTCGTACGTTCTCCGTTTCCGCGAGATACTCAACGCGAAATATCGTGATTTCCAGTTAAGGATGAAGGTCAAGTTTTTCTTGGGGCAGCTTTGTTGCTTCTTCGTTGATTCGCGGCGATTACATACGTGCGACTGTAACTTGAACCGACCATTTAAACGGGTTCGCGATCTAGTCGCCGATTACTTAACCGCACAGTTATTGTCCGGACTCGTTTAAAGAATTTTAAACTTGCCACATCTAAAAACCGGCAGGATTTCTATTTTTGTATCTTTTCTGATAGACGAAATCTTGTAGACCATTTGTTACAATTATTTCAGTAAAGTTACTCGTTTTAGTTAGGTTATTTTTAAACAAATAATTAAATAAAATATAATTAAAAATGATAAAATAAATTTAATAAAGATAATGTAATAGATACGATTGATAATTATATATGTAACAATTAATATATTTAAATAAAATATAATTAAAAATTATAAAATAAAGTTAATAAAGATAATGTAATAGATACGATTGATAATTATATATGTAACAATTAATATATAACAATTAATTATAACCTTGTAAACTGTTAATTATAATTACACATATAAATAATCATTTCTTCAATCTAGAAGAAGATCTTTTGTTTTGTTTCTTATATTCATCAGTTAAATTAATTATACATTCGTTGAGAAACATACGAACACATGAATAAAAGAAACAATTTGTTAAACATACATTCACATCGCATTGAACAACTTGCTCCTTCTGTTATTGCATTTGGATTAAATTGACTAATCACGTAATGACTGACCATTAAGTAACCATGCACCAGTTGGAAGAATACTTAAATTAATTTGGCCTCTGATTAATAAATTTTTCCTCTGATTGAGAGGAAAAATTTGCACTGATAGTTACAAATGAGTGTATCAGCGTAATATACTTAAATTATACATGTTCCTTTTTCTTATTATGTTTTTCGTACATAGAGAGTGTCATTCCGTGTCATTATTGTTTTATACTTATAATTAGTTATGGTTGAAGAAACATTTTTCTATGTCAATCTTTTCGGGCTTGTTTGTCTCTTACATATTAATTTTTTTTAATAGCCTTGTTGTAGTATATCATCAATAAATGATATACTGTACTTTTGGAAAAACCCATGAATCTAATGTTTGGAAAATATCTGTACTTTTGGAAAATTTAACAGTGGGAAAAATCCATGAATATGTAAACATGTATGAGATAAACGAACTAAGAATTTTTATTACAACTAGGCCGCGGATTTTTATGCATTTATAAGAAATTCGAGTGCAAAATTGCACGTAATGTGAACAAACGTATAAAGGCATATTTTATATTTTTATATTTTCAATATATTTTCAAAAATAAATATGAATTTAACATTCACGAATAAAATTCAATTGAAGGAAAATTTAATAATTTCGGAAGTATGAATTTGCATAAAAGTGACATTCATAAAAATATGAAGAAACACGAAAGTCTAATTTTAATTATTGCTATTGGAATTTTACTTAAAAATTTACATATTTATTAAATTTAGTAAAAATTGTTCTTTGTTTCCTTATCGTTCATTTGACTTGCGAAGTTCGCAATTTTCTTATTGTTGTTTCTCGACAGGGAAATACAGGTTGAATTAAGTCGACGCATACGTTGTCAATTTAAAACGCGTAACACGAAATCTGCGTGCGTGTTTTACAGAAAGACAGACGGTCAGTTACAAACAGATTTACGATATGATTACGTCGACTTCGGAAGATTTGTGACCTACGTACTACGTCTTTGGTAATTCTGTGCCGCTATAGATTTCACAGAATATATTCATTAATGTGCAATAGAAAAAATTACAGTAGTTGTCTATCATGCAAAAAGTTCAGTTGTGTCGTCAAATACATAATTATACAAATTAAAACGATAATTATGCAAATTTTAATAAAAATTCATAATTTTAATTCCTTTTTAACTTCTAATTTATAAATGGAATAATAGAATCAGTGCTTGCACGAAGCATTGCATTTTAAATATTTTAAACATTTCTTCACATTGTTATGCGCATTCTGTGCAATTTTATACTGTAAAATTTCCTACAGATGTATAAAAATCTGCTTCATTCCTAATAAGTTATTATTCTTTAAACAAGCACAGTTAACCAGGAAAGTAAAGGGATGTACAAAATAATATTAACAAAATAGCGTTGTAACAGAAAACTTGAAGGATACTAAATGAATTAAAATTGATAAAACATTTCTGAAGCGAAATTTAGTCGTTAGTAAAAATTGGTGGAAATATATATTTCCTGGTGGCTATTTCAGTATTTTTGATCAATATCTCTGTCATGTGTAATTAGGATTATTTCGGGTAAGGAAAATATTTTTAACAATTACTTGAAAGTATTTAAATGCGTGTTTTCATCAACTAAATTTTGACCGAAACTAATTGTAAATATCAGAATCGGGCGCCTATCGAACTGCAACCATTCTGCGTTTGCAGCGTGTCGTGTTGCATCGCTTCATTTCAGCAAGAAATTAATTTTTTCTAAAAACAGCAGAGGTATTAATTTTTAAATCATTTTGAAAATTGACGCGTACTTTACAGTTGAAAATCGTTTGAAAAATTTATTTGTAGAATGTAGGCTAATCATATTTTTATTTTAAATTTTCTGGATATACTTTTTCTTTAATCTGCAATAAAAATATGAAAAAAATCAGACACGATCCATACCTCGAGCTGATTATGAAAAATATACATCCATATAATTATTGTTTATTGATACAATATTTCAAAATTGTAACATTAGTGCGCTATCTTTTTTCATAAAGTTTCTTTCTCTCTCTTCTATACACGATGTTTTATGACAGTCAATTTATCACACTGTAATCACTGTTTACAATCGTAGTTTTTAATTATATAAAAGAAGCGTTCGAGAAAAAGAGCTGTGAATTAATGTCTTCGATCGGGAAGCTCTAATTAGTTAACAAGTAATTGCACGATAAAGTAATTCAACGTATTGACTTCAATTATCCTCCGTATCATTTCTTTTTTCCGAGAAATATAGATTATCACCTGTTTTATTATGCCATTGCGTAAATAAATATACGTCATTATTTTTTGAGGTAATGGCTAATTATTTATCAACTTTATCGAGCGACTACTTTATTTTGAATAATTACATGTTTTAATGCAGATATTCGAACGTAAATATTTGACAGAATAACAAAAAATGTGCTTATTAGAGTAACTTGTTTCACTTGCAATAGGAATAATGAAGTTACAAAGGAATATTCATTTCAAAATTCAAAATATACAAAGTCATTTGAGTAAGCAAAATGATAGAATCATATCATCGGCTCCATGGAAACTATATCTTTTTTCTAACAGTTTCCAGTTTTTTGTTTTTAATTTCATTTCTTTTCCTAATTACGTTAGAAGATACTGTCAAGCCGAGAAAGACTATTTGTGATCTTCTAATATAACAGATTTAATTGACAAAGAAATTGTTTATTAATTCAGTTCGTTTTTTTTTTCAGTTCGTTCAAACGAATTTCGTTTCGAATACATTTTCGATTATGTTGTAACATACACGTCTACTCAAATATTAATTTAATTTAATATAATCGCCGGAAATGTTAACATTCCGTCGAATATAAAAAATTCATAGATTTTCTATTTTTACACAAACGCATAAAATATAGTTACTCTCGATTCGACAGATAATAGTTTGAAATACTAAAATATTCGTGAAGTTAAATGTTGACGAATTTATTGAAATGACATTACTTCTTCCAATAAAAATATTTGGTACGCGATTTGAGAATCGTCGAACGACGCATCCATCAGTGTTACTGTCTCTGTAAAATACGATAATTGAAACTGGATACTATCCAGAAGTAAACGATCGTAATTTATCACGATCCAGGTACAAGCTCCTATACCAATACTTGTGACTTTTTGACATTTTCCACAATTACACATCACGGATGTCTTTCGTCGAACTGTAAATTGCAGTCAGATGTCGCTGTTTGGTATATTTGTGTGCCTATTGTGTCGATTTTTTCCTTACTTAATTAATTTCTTCCAAGTTGTACATCTTAAGAATTAATTAATCGTAGACGATTGTTGAATATGTAGGCAAACGTGTTCGTCAAATTTAATATTTATCTTGCAATTATCATTCATCAAACGAATAATTAACACGTTGATCACCACGTGAAAGTGTGTTTTGCTTCTGGAAACGGAATACTTAATCTTTATGAAACACTATATTATAATAAAGGTGTATTTTTTATTTAGTCGTTTGAGACTAATGTA
>KQ435720.1:2010662-2035586 GCA_001276565.1 Melipona quadrifasciata | reverse complement strand
CGATTAAATTATATTTCTATTATAATTTACGTTGCAATTTTAGAACGTTGTTAATTTTGTTGTTAACATTTTATATAAAGTATAACATTTTACACAAAGAGGTCAGAGCTATCCTAATTTCTACTATAAATTATATTAGACTTATACTTTATATTGGTGCTTATATCTGAAAGTAAATGACATACCTGTAATGGCGTGAATTAAAAGAACACAGTTTTAATGATCTGCTCCATTAATCAAATTTTGCCAATAACGACCCAAAGAATAAAACTCTGATCACCTTCTCCATTCTTTATAATTAGCAATTTTTAAAAATTTAAGCAGACAAAATCATACTAACAGAAGCATTATGCGACACAAATTGCCTGAATCCTAAAAAGAAAAACACCGTCCCAAACAAAAATCGACTACTATGTCCCCAGTAATTATTAATTTCAAGTCGCTCCTCTTTTCGTTCTTTCAATCGTAGAGAAATTCCAGTTGAAAGCTACCAATCAGCGAGAACGCACAGTGTAATCTACCTGTTCAAACACCTAAATAAGACGCCAAAACGTTCCGGATCCTTTAGCTAAAGGCATTGCCTAAACCAGCAAACGTGATATTTCAAGCGAGGCAAAATCGTTAATATCCTCGTGGATCGTTAGGCGGATAAACAATCACGCTGCGAAATCGCAGCGACGTATGTCGCGGATTGGCCAAGATGGTGTTTCAGAGGAGGATCGCGCGGGCAATCGGTCACGCGTGCAATCGTGCGCGCTCGGAACGAGCTTCTTGGTGAATTGCTGCGGCGGTTCGCGGCGGGTGTTTTGCAATTTCGTCGAGTAGTCGCCGAGTTTTCGTCAGGAGCTGGCCAGGACATCGAAAGGAGAAAATCGAGGGAAACGAGCCAGCGAGGAGAATAACAGGCAGAGGGGCTTGCCCCCCTCCCCATTCCTTCCTCCGAATGTATTTAGCAAGAGGTTTTGCACCTGCCTCCGATGATCGGCTCTCCCTTTGATTTTGTAATCGGCAGCTAGCTGTTGCAAACACGGTAGCAAGCTCGCATCTACGCGGTAACTCCAATTAATATCAGTAATCGCGTAGAAAGGAGAACCTCGCGTGTCGAAAGACGAACCGGAATTATTTGACTTCCCTTAACCACTTGCGCTGGCAATTGATTGCGGACCATAACGAGCGACCAAACCGTATACAATAATTCGTCGCTTTCTTTCTTCGAACTCGTCGGTATGATATCACTGGATGGAAATTATTGAGAAGCAAAAAAATTTATTATTTGTTTTGCTCGGGTTATACTTAAATATACTTAAAACTGAAAAAATATTGCAATTTTGCCGAAGTTAATCTTCGTCCGTTTGCCTGATTTTTTCAACTCGTTCTGATTTGTCTCTTAGCGTCAAAGCGACACGATGAAGACTAAAAGAGATAAATAGTTAATTACCGAGATAATTAAGAGATGATAGTTTGTTAACAGTAAATAGATCAAAATAAACAGTAAGGTAATTAAAGTAAATTAAAGTTGATTAAATTTTTATTCGGTTGCGCGTACTCTCAGTTCTCGTGATACTGCATTTCCTATGATCCTATGTACATTTCATAAGAAGTATCAAATTGATACAAAGATTGAATGAGGGTTTTATTCACTGCCGCTTATCGTAAGATACGAGTAGACAGTATGACGTATAAGTTCGATATGATTGAGTCTTTCAGAAGCTGAATCATACTTACCCACTTTCCATTAATTTCTTCATCATTCAGCGAGAGTAACATTCAATTCTTTAAGGAACAAATGATACACTTTCGTAAGTTTTATCGTAAGAAAATGATGTAAATAATGATAAATGTCAAGGTAAATTTAAAAAGCGGTGCTTCTAAAAAACGGGTCATAATTTTTTTGTACTTTTCAATTTGTGGGACTGATCGATATGGTTTTTAAATTTAAATACAAAATTTATAGATATGAACGGGAGAAAATGAAATTAAATTTCTTGGGCTTTTCTCCGTTTCATCAGTATCGTTTCATCAGTACCGAGAAAATGCGTAGAAGTAACGATGATAACGATTTTATCGAACATTTCACGCGATTGCAACGATTCATGTTCGGTGTTCATTAGGCGTAAAAATATTGGTAAAAGTATAGCGGCCTGCCGTCCGAGCGGTCAAAAAGCGTAAAGGTTTGAAAAAAGAGAACAATTCCATTTCGAAACTAATTGTTTTGCAATATACACTTTTTCTTCTTTTTTTTTTTTACTTTATGAGCACGTATGAACAAGTAAAAGTATAAATCTATTAACTCGACAAACATGAAATTGCGCGAATCATCATCCACAAATTGAAAAATATTCTTGTAGTTTCGAGTTGTAAATTACTGAAAGTAACTTAAGGATCTACGAGATTAAAACTTAATGAGATTAAAGTTTATACGATAGGCAATTGAATTATAGTAGAGTTAAACTCATCTTCAGTTCAAACTGAAATTAATCGTTCGTTCTTTGGACAATAAAATTCGGTATTAAGTTTCGTACTCTGGTACTGAAATTTTTATGAAACGAAGTTGATCACTTCGATGTCTGACTGGTTTGACATACGTAATATTTATAATCGTTATCCAATATCTGACGACGATCGTTTTTCTGTTCTTTCTGATTGTTCCTGATTTTTCATCACTTTTGCACTTTTTTTCTTACGTAAACTTTATTGCAAATGATAGAGCATTCTCGTATGCTTCGATTTCTCTATTGGCCTTAATAGGGCATTCGTTGAGCGGTTTTTATTGCCGTTTCTCTTGAAACGTCTGTACATCGATCAAGATTCAAAAAGGACACTTTTCCCGAGTGAAAATTGCGAAAACGACGATCTCCCACGGCACTCAATCACTTTCAGTGTTTTCATAATCGTTTTCGAAAGATTTCGATCAGGTCGTACGATCATTTTTCCGTGGTCTCCGTGTTACTGAAGAAACTCAAAAATCTTTATATAAGAAGCAGATCTTTATATAAAATTAAATAAAAATATAAAAATGCATAGAACATGTAATATGAAAAAGTATACGAAATATTTAAAGTACAGTAGCTGCTAGGTAATATGAAACAAACCTTTACTTAAATTTTATCTTATTAATGTAAATTTTCACAAAAGCCTAGTTACGACCGTTGAAAATCCGAACGTTTAAATCAAAGTACGTATCTATCTAGTTCTATCAAGTAACCAACGACGTCAATTAAATAATTACGAAACAAATTCGTAATTAAAAAAGGAGCGCATTCGGAGATATGTCCGCTGGATTATTTGTGTCAAGGTCGTAACTTTCATTGGAAAGATCGAACAAGTCCAATGTCGCCCAATGTGAAAAATTAAGCAATCCTGTGGGCCAAGATCGGTCGACCTTGATTGTTAGAAAATTTGTATTTACATCGACGTATATTCCATGATATCAAGAAATTCTACGCAACAGCAAATAAACATAATTTAGAAACGGAACGGGTGATCTCTGTGAGATGAGAAGCGAATTTTTTCGTTCAATTATTCCACGTACTCTGTTACATAAATACTTTTTTTGCTTATATCCTCGTTCACAGCAACGATCGTAATTTCAAGGAATCACGTTGCGTGATCGATTTTTAATTTCGATTACAATCGATCGCTTATTGCGTGTTTTTCCATCTCGTTTTACATTTCTTTTCCATTTTATACATATGCATGAATACGTTACAACACCGAAACTTAAAAATAACTCCAAAGTCGGTCAATTTGTGTAAATGTTTGAACGCTTGTTAGAATTTTTTACAATTATATTACGCGTTTGATATTTCGTTAACGCTACAATGAGACAGGATTATTATGATTATATTGATTAAGTTTATAATATATATAGAATATATAATATATATAGAAATTACAAAGTATTTAATACAAGTATAAGTGTACTTCGCAGAAATAATAAAATATTTAAACAGCCAATTATCTATTATATATTATTGTATAAATTATATATGTAGGCTTATTAATGTATGTGATATATGTATATAATTATAATTTATTGTTTAATATGTACATTAATAAGCCTATGAACACTCAGTGCAACTCTATTTAACATTTATATGTAGATTGACTACTCACGCTCATACTAATGCTATTTAATTAGTGAAATTTAAAATAATGCATCATATACAACATATACAATATATATATATATATATAACGTTCTTCTATAGTAAATGTTCGAATGCTTTCGTGACCGACTGTAGATAAATATCCTTTTCAAGGAATTTGAAACATCAAATTCAAACTATCAAATTGTCCACTATTTTCCATTTCGTTACCACTCGAGATTAGTTCAAATTACATCCAAGCAACCGATTCAACGTTAAATTCTGCGGTTTTAAATTCGCGAACCGGAAGTGGCAAATAAGCCGCGATCCGTTCGAAATTAATAGCTTCCTGCAATTAACACTGCATTCTCTTCATTCATTTGCAATGCATGCATCGAGATATGCAGTTCAGTCAAAGTATCGGCAAATAGACATCAGAAGTAATTTGCATCGATGCAGAAATCAGAACCGCGTGTTAGTATTGACCAATGTCATCAGTTTTTTCAATCCTCGCGCGAATTTTATAACTCCAATAGATAACGAGAAGCAGAGATAATTTCTATCATTATACGTGTATATAAGCAACTTATTTCAATAAGATGAAAATCTGTTCCTCTGGATGAAAACCATCTTCTTGTGCCCCTTTGTTTTTGGTCCCCAATTTTTTATTTTTCATAGTTACACCTCCCTTTATTTTTTATTGTATTACATTTTTATTTTTTACAGTTTGTTATTGATAGTAAGACTGAAGTTGGAAAATAATCCAAAAAACACGTGTTTCGACGACACAGGACAAACTGACAAGATTGACAATATTATTGCAGAGGTAAATTGAAACTGACCTTTACGTTGTCGCCGAAATGAATCGTCGAGGGGAAGGACAGTAGGAAAATAGCCACGAAATTTAGCCGAAAAACAGCTTGCCCCATCGGATTCGTCCGTATCCAGGCTTATCGTTTGATACCCCACTTCTGGCAGCTTTTCCTACCTCTCCATTTAGGTAGAAAGTAACGGCAGCATGGTGCGATGAAATTGGCCTTCTCAGTACAACGGAAACGTCGGATCATGCGAGATCGAGGATCGTCGCGGTGATTCCCGATACGTACATACGCATATACCCACACAGATCCAACGTACGTCGATTTGTGTTTACATACATTTCTTACGACCGTGATAAAAACCAACGGTGGTGTTGGAATTCTAAAAAAACTCTGATTGTCTCGGTAATTCGTTTGGTCGTAAACAGATGGGTTGTTAGTCGATCGACGATGATGCTCGTCGTTCAGTCTCCGAACTGATACAGTTTCGGTAAGAGGATAATTTGAAATTTGAAATTTTTCCTTTCCACGTGGATAGCTACTACGTTTCAAATTCTCGAAACTTTTACTTTAATTTTTCTTTTTTTTTTTTGGAGCACCTCCTTAGAGGACTTTTACTTGGAGGATTTCTCCGAATAAATCGAGTTCAATTACATTCAATTAGATTTTAACAGAACTTTTGTTTCAATTCTGAAAGTTGGAGCAACGATCTCTTTTACATTTGAGAAGCGAAAAATTAAAAAATTCGAATTTTCTTTGAGAGTTTTGTATTTTATTTTCAAAAGAAATAAAGAAAGTTGCATTATAGGTATGCTCTAGTAGTATGTACAACCGTTAACTTAATATCTAACGATCAGACCAGTACGACGGTCTTAAAAGCGGCATAAAATTGATAAATGAGAAGGAACGATCGGCGATCCTGATGTTCGCGGAAGGAAATGTCCTTGCAAGCAGGACCTGAATTTGACTGTAAACTTTTATAAATACAAATTATTTAGTAAACCTTTAACTTCTAAATTATTTCTTTTTATGTTTCAAACTAACTTTTACATTAAAATTTTAATTCTGTTATAAAAGTTCAATTTTTAACAGTTATTTTGCATTTGATTAATAAACGCTCCAAAGAAACATTTATTTCTTAAGATATTTTAAAGTAAAATATAAAAGTTTATACTCTTTTCCACTTGCAATTAGCATTATTTAAAGAATTGAAAACAGGATAAATATAGATCAGCATGTAAGTGGGGATTTTTATTCATTTATATGATTCAAGGTTTTAACCTCAAACCTATGTAACATTTAACGGTAAATTTGTTTGAAAAAATTCAACTTTTTCAAAGCAGAATATCTGTTTCTGTTCAACTAGAACTTTTTCTCACTTCCGAAAAAAATAAAAGTTTTCTATCTATGGATATATATATATATATATATATAAAGCAAGGAAATATCTGTTATGTCAGAACTAATTGAAAATTTTAACAGTTTCATTCAAAACATGCTTGCAAGGTTTCTTCGCTATCTAATGTTGCATTGCTTCCGACTACAGTACTTTGACCGGCTACGGTTTTTCGCCTTGTCACGATATACATTTGACGCGATTTTTTGCGATTTTGTTGACCAGTTTTTTATATATATTTCTTTATTGGTCGTTCGTCTTCGTAATTCCGTGACTGTGAAATTCTAGCTCAGGTATTATCTAATTTACCGTTGTTGCTCGCCAAGAAACGGATTGTGTGAACATTGTAAGAAACCTTACGGTTTTTTGTCTCTACGTTCTTGATTTTTCATAAATTCTTTCCAATACTTTTTCTTTTTCCACAAATAGCGCATTATCAAAATTGCTCTGTAAGATTAAATATTAAAACTCTTAAAATCTTAATTTTATTTCTTCGCAATAGTTTCTTGTACAGATTCTTTATAGTTTCTTTCGAGTTTTCTCAGTATTACTATTTTTCTATTCCTCGGATAGCACGTCTTCAAATTTGATCTGCAAAGTTTAATATCTTGAAAATGTTAGTTTTCGTTTGTTAACTTTTTCCTCTGACACTTTTAATCTTTACTATTTAATATCCGTTGTATCAATGTAGCAATGTTGTAGTCCTCCTTCTAAACCAGGAACATTATTTATCATTCTTCTTCAAAACGAAATTTTTGAAAATTACAAGTTCATCGTATAATACTTTGTACCTAGAAATTAATATCTGTTCAGATCAGATGAATCTTTCAAATAAAGTTACGTACACTATGTTCCACGAAAATCCTGTTGCCAAGTTTTCGATAAGTTTTCTTTCCGTTTGATCCGACTAGTATTTCTGTTTTTTCCCCCCTTTTTTTGTAGAACAAAACTTCGTTCCTCGTTCTTCGAGTCACCGCCACGGGTGAACGGCCAGCGTTCTAACTAGAAATCTAGTTATGCGTTGCAGGCTGCAATTTCACTCTAACCTGCAAACAGTAGCACGTAACGAAGCTTGGTACGTGTTTATAGCCGATTCCGGGGTTGTCTTTCATATCTCGCTCGCCGCGTTCTCCGCGTGAGTCGAGCCGACACGAAACAGCCAAGAATTTCCATGTATCGACCGGAAAGGTAGAAACCTGTCTTCCGTTTCCATTCAGCGGCCAGTCGGACGTACGCGGTGAACGCGAGTCAGAGACTCGTTGACCCAATCGAACTACTTTCCATTTCGTTCGGATGCGCGGATTTAAAGAGACGTTCTTTTTTCTTTTTTTCCTTAAAATTCGACGTGTCATCGACGTGGGAAAAATGTTCGTACTCTAGCGCGCTTATCAAGGCCGAGCCGATCGTGCCGGTATCGGCGGCAGTTACGTAAACGCGAAAGTGCAAGAGCACGTTGAAAAGAGGTCAATGCTCCCTCTGTCGTTCGAAATGTAATTCTCTTCAACCTTATGCCTCATTTGAATTTTTTTACGACGAGTGCTTGGGGTTTTAGGTAACTTCTACTTGCAAGCAGTTTGTGTAAAGTGACGATGCTCATTGCTGTACGAGTGTACGGCAATCGAGTGTTTGCAACGATCAATTTCGCTTTTTATGAAATTGTTTGTTTTGTTATAAATTTATATTAATTTTGTTGTATTTATATAATTTTGTTATAAATTTATATTATAAAATTCGCAATAGTACAATATGTGTAATATATTAGAGAGAAAGAATTAGTATAAATTAGTATAATTATGCACGTAATGCACGATGAAGAAAAAGATGCGCTACTTTTGTAAATTTATTCATCACGAGAAAATGTTTATTCGTTATTTTTCTTTGTACTTTAATTTATCACGTTCCGTTATACTGTTAATTCGTGAGCTAGTTTACGTACTGTTATTTTATATTCAGTCACGAGTATGCGACTAACGAAATATCTGAAGATATTTTAATAATTATTTTCTTTACGTATACGTATTTTATCAACATTAATTCATTAGAAAATACTCTAACTATAATCTGATCTGTTCGTGTGTATTTCTTTACACACGGCTAACCCATACGTTAGAATTGAACGTTAGTTCTATCTGTCTAGTTATAATTCATTTAATTATAGAATCAAAAGGATGATATACATTTAAAAATTGGAATCGTTTAACGACTGAGCATAAACCTTGAAAGTTGCAATGATTTTCATTTCAACTAGTTCTAGCAGTATCTAAATTGAGTTTCATAATGAATTTAGAAAGCGCTTGTTCAAATCGCGATCTTTCCTCGTGAAATTCCAGTTTCTTGTTTTACTCTTTTACTTCTGTCCGACCTTGTTGTCGCGGTCTCGCGAACTTTTTCTTTCTTCGTCGAACTTTCGATTCGTCGTATTCTTCTTCAGTCCCTGCATACATTGTAGATTTCTCTCCTGTTGTCCATTTTTTAGAATTCGAACTAAAATTCTAATGCTAAATGTCCTTTATGGGCGAAACACGTTGCGGCGCGTTCCTTTCGAAGTGAAAATGCGAATGAGATAGGAAACCATGAAGGTAGCTCTCGGTAGTTTATGGTTTCACGTTTCGCACTTTCCATTGGACGCGAAGTATTACACGAGTGGTAATACAATTTGCATTCGAAAATTACGTGAATCGTTACCGCATCGTTTTCGATGGAAACAATGTAACTTAAAAAGCCAGTATCTATATATTATACATTGTTTCGTCAACGTTGTAGAGAAAATTACAAAACAGTGTGTTGAATACAGTCAATCACAGAATATGTACATATACGTGTCAAATTTTGAAAGAGAGAAAGAAAGATTTTGGACAATTTATGGATTTTGACCAACTTTGACCAATTGTCGGACCATTTATAAAATATTAACGCTTGTTAATTAACTTTTGTTTAGAATAAATAGAAGTAAATTGAAAAGACAAAGCAGATTCGACGTGCAGTTAACGTGTCGATATATATAGTAAAACGAGTAAAACTTATTCCGATTAATAATAATAAAACGTTTTCTACGCTTTGGTGCATTTATGATAATTACATGTATGATAGATTTCGATTTATTTATGTTTATTCGGTGAATAAATGTGAGAAATTTTTTTTTCGGAATCAGTGTTCATAAAATGATTTACTTTAGAATCGTTATTTTTTTCTATAAATATTTGCAATTTATGCAGGTGTACGTAGACACTTTCATGGCTGACTCTGTGTTGTTAAAGTGTTGAACATCATAAATTTTTAAATGATTATTCAATTACAATCTCGTTAGAAGTAGATATTCTTCACTTTTATCTTCTTGTTTTCTGTTCTTTACTTGAAATTCTTGAATCGTGCAATTATTTAGAAATCTTACACGATTTTAGTGCACGTCGTTCCCGTAAAATGAGTCAATTGCGTTAATAGGTCGGAGGATATAAATTGGACGAAGTTTCACTTTTGCATTGATTAACGTAATGAGCGATAAGATTCGAAGAAGTGAAAGAAGGCAAAAACAGAAACGCAGGCAATCCCTGGCATTACAAACAGATCTCATTTTGCTCGATTTGTTTATTATTTCGAATGACAACGACACTTTGACGACACCGATATCTTTTCATACGTTCTTCGTTCGTTTAAATATCTCAAATAATCTGGATCGTAATTAATTGTTCTTTCAATAAGTTTTAATCTTTTTAATTGCATTTAAAATTGAGAGAGCGTGTGTATTGAAGAAATCTTTTCACAACTATTTTTAAATCTGTATGTTTGTTACCTTTCCTGAGATACAACGCTTTTATGTATTTATAGAAATATATAATCGTTACATAATGTATATGGTAAATGTAATCACGTGCATGTTTTCGTAAATCACGTGTATATTTTGTATATAACTTAGAGAAGAAATGCAGAGGAGATTATAAGGTAGAAAAAGAGGAGAAGGACTTTTGCTCTTGCTACATGTCTTACAATTTCACTTGTACAATCCTACATTTTACACAACTTGATTTTAATTTTAGTTTTGAATTACAAAAATTGAAGATAATTATAAACAAACAAAGTCGAATTCAAATTCAAACTTGAATTTGAATTTAAAATTAAAATTGGAATTTTAACAATTTAGAGTTAAAAAAAATTGCATTCACGTTCGTGTCAATTTGTACGTAAGCCACGTTTCGCAAAACTGAGTCTTATTTTCCCCAAATTGTTCATTAAATCTCGGTTTCACCTCAGAGACAAGTTAAAATACTCTTGCTCGGCTATTTTTTCTTTGCGTAATCAATCTTCTTTTCATCCAACGATAAACTTAACCTCGGTTCATACACACGATCCTCTCCGAGTAAATCAAGTCACACACGTCGCTTACAGCCATTTCGTATACTACACAAAGTGACGTATAAAATTTTATCTCATCCTACTTCCTACTTTCTCGCAGATCGAACGCGCCTGCTTGCGTAACGATCTCGCGAATTTCGCGCAGAGAACCACTGTTTGTTGGGTTACGCGTTTCCTACCACGCTGCCAATGGCAATGAAAACGCTTGCTCGCGTTCACGCGACCCTTTTTTTTCGCTTGTGCGACAGCGCCGGTAAAAATGGAAATAGCTGACGATAAGAAAGCGTAGCGGACGTGTCGTTTCAGCAGCGACAGGTCGCTTCATCGACTATTTTTTTTCTTTGACATTTACTTTGACATTCACTTTCCAGAAATTGGACGAGGTGAAACTCCGAGGAGCTTGCGAAAATGTCAACTGATTTTTGAGTCAGTTATTTGCTCTTTATCATTGAAAATTATCTTTTAACCTTTTAGGCCTTTTATCTTAACCTTTTAACCGAGGACAATGAGCTTACTCGTCACGTCATCCCCAATTCAAGGGTTAACGATGAATCGCAAATATTTATTAATCGGATATTTCATTTCATTTTGTTAAGAATGAGCTTGAACCAAATATTTTTGTTGCCTTGTATGTTACGTTTTTACATTAAAAGTTTACATTAAAAATGAATCGGTTTTCGTTTACTTTCAATAATCGTACATTGCATTATTCTTCTTTATATATTCATTGTCATAAAGAATAGGTCTTTTCAAACGTTTATCAAAGCGTGCCATTTTACTTCGACCCATTTTCATACCACAACAGCTCGTATTTATATCGTACGTCGATTTCTGAATAAATAGACGTACGTGCCGTCAGTGGTTTTGGCTAATCGATTTACTCAAGCGTAACATATAAATCGCTTTTTATCCTAAGCTGCCTATTTTCCGAGCAAGAAGTTTGAAACGCGAATAATTTTGAAAGCGAATACATTAAAACATATTTCATTAACATATAGAAAGTGCAAGAGCCAATTATTCCTAAATTTAAGCGTTACAACTTGAACGTTACCTCGAGTATCGCATTTAATTTGACACTTTGAACAATTTATTTTCGAGTTGGGTAAGCGAATATCGATCGTTCGTTGGCTTTTGCCAAGTTTGCCAAGTATTTCCATGCCAAGATGCACGATCAGGAGTTGAGTGAGATTACGCGGCCGTTCAATCGAAATTTAACTAGAAATGAAACGAAAAACGTTGCAACAAATTACATTGTGCGTCCCCGCGGAACGAGCTTGCGAAACCTCCGCGAAGATAAATCGCCAAAGCGTTGTAAAACGTGGTTATTGCGAGGCGACGAAGATATCCTTA
Organism: Melipona quadrifasciata; assembly: GCA_001276565.1. Lineage (NCBI taxonomy): Eukaryota > Metazoa > Arthropoda > Insecta > Hymenoptera > Apidae > Melipona > Melipona quadrifasciata. Next base: position 2,023,584 of record KQ435720.1, on the reverse strand, counting down.
AAGTTTAAGTTCGTCCAGATGGACGAGAGCTAAAAATATACAATAATATATAATAAAATGTATAATGTATAATAATGATAACGAATACGACGAAGAATCGAGCGGTTTCGAGAAATAATTCGCGGCAATTTGATCCGTGGAAAATGAGATCTGTCGTGACATAGTTTCGCACGCGTGCAATGCGATTAGTACAACGCAAAAGAAAGATGCCTGGATCGTGGTTATGAATTTCCATTTCTCCTTCTTTCGCGACCGCAAACTTTCGAAGCGCAATTTTACGTGTACAATACTCTTCGCGCTTTAATACTCTTTAATAAAACGAAAATTTATCTCGTCAGAGTTAAATGTTTTACGTACGGTAATACGTAATCTTCTTCTACAAAATTATATGCAACTTAAATGTTTAGTGCTCGAATATTGACAGAGAGTCGCTGTGCGTTCTGAAATGAATCGTAGTTTTTAGGAATAGCATTAAGTATGCCACTCGTATTATGTTGCTCGTATATGTAAGTAAAGCAAAGAGAAGAGTACGCGCAGGAGAAATTTTTGTGAATATAAAGTTGTTTATGAATTGCAAATGAAGGATGCATGCTTCATTTCTGACGTTTTTAATGTGTGTGTGTGTGTGTATACGTTGTGGAATAATAATGACACTGCGCTTCCATATACGTAGTTTTCAACCACGTTACATGTTTTGAAAATGTTGCTCGCAGAAATTGTTGACAATTTTCTCATGAACTGAATTATCGTGATAAATGTCACGTGCAGTGTTTCCATTTTTTTGAAAAAATCATTACTCGAAATTGGTTAATCTTTTCACGTAAACCGCAATAATTACAGTCCATGTGATTAAGTTTTCCTTGCTCCTTTTCAGTGAAGATATAAGAAGATTTATTTGTTATTTCGTTACTTTATCTCAGTTAGTACGTTGCATACTATTTTGGGAATTTTGGCAATTATTTTCGTTTCCATTGGTTTCTGCGCTGCGTTAACTATGTTTTTATTATTTAATTACTAATTGTCTATTATCAACAAATTCTAGCAGATTGTGAACATCATCGTTTCTGACATCACTCTTAAGGAAGTAGATAGAGTAGGTAATTAAAGGATAATGAACATTTTTGGCCGTAAGCAATCAGCGCTAACGAAGGTGAAATTCTAGGTTAGAGGTCGTTACACCGAATGCTACGTGTTTGCCACTTTCATATTTAAAAGTTATAGGAATTTTCGGAGAAGTTTCTTTTACGTTTGAATTTGCTGCGATATAATGACGTATTTACAACAATATCATGTCGAACAGGAGAAACAGATGTTATTCTTCTACTCTTTTAAGAGAAAAAAGAAATTCATTATTTGATGATAGATAATAACTGGAATACTTCTTTTTTAGGGTGACTAGAAATTTATCCCTGATTGCCTAAAATTTGTCTAAAAATCCGTGCTAATACTTACAAGTATTCACTATCGATTATACTTCTTCGATCACGTCGAAGCAAAGCTAAGTGCTGAGTATCGTGCGTCGATAAGGTTTTCAATGTGCAAGTTTTTCAGGGAACGTGATATAAACAGAGATTTGAAACTAAAAGCTGGCTGCGATTATCGCGATGTATCGACCGCCGGAAACCGGTTTTTATAATATATTCTCTAAGTCTTCATTCATAACACAGAAACGTGAACAGGAAGACGAGCCAGCACGCTGTTGATGGCACACATTTCGAGATGTTTGTAATTGTAAAATGCAACTAATATCCATTACCATTGCAAGCTTGTGGTTGCACGTTTAAATACATGGTTGCTCTCTCTTGATTAATTTTGAATAAATCATAATTACTAAGAAGAAATGATTGCCTCAGGATATAATAAGCGATACGAAACGAAATAACCCTGAGAGAGCAATAGTCTCTTTTGTTTAATGACAATATGCTACATTTTTAGATCATCAGTGTAATGCATTTCTGAATAGATTATTGTTAAGGATTTACAAAGGATTAAAAAATGGCCACTCTTGCGAATTTACTTTGCTCGCCGCTGTATATGCAGAGGCGAAACAAAAAAAGATTGCTGTCTATGGATTTGCATGCAACAAATTATTGCGTTGCACTCCTCACAGATCCTACGAAAGTTAAATCCTTCGATGTTTATGTCCTTTATATGGTTTACGTCTTAATAATGTCGAACGTTGGTAATTTAACTTATCACACATTATTAATCGTCACTCGCAAATCATTTGAATCGTCATTAATCATTGTAACTAATTCTTTAATTGTCACAAATCATTCGGGTTGTCGTCGTTCCATGATCGTTTCTAGCAACTTTCACTTTGAACCAATCGATGTTTTAATGATGCTGAGAAAGGCAGATGAAAGTGTTTGCGGGAGAAATGAAATAAGATAATATTCTCTTCAGATAACGAAGAGAATTTTTCAACGTATCGCATCTTTGTACTTTCTCATAAAATTTTAATTCGCAGTGCGACATGGTCGATGACAAAGAGTATACGAATAAATTTCAAGCTGGAAATTCGCTAAATTTGACATTCTTCCTTTTTCCCTTGTTTGACGAAGAATGAAGGAGAATGGAAATTCAGTGCACACTGATCACAAGCGAGCGATGGAAACACTTTGTGGTTAAAGGAACAAATTGAGCATGGTTCTCGCTTTTGCAACGGGAATTTATTAGCGGTTGTTCAACGCCATTTACGTCCACGCGAGATTGCACCTCAAAAGATGATCTCTGTGAACTCTTCGTTTTAAGTACAAAGATACAATGTTCATGGTGTTGAAAAGTACAAAGCACAAAGTCACAGTGTGTTTGTTTGTTAAATTCGAGACTCAGAGTAGCAGTGAAATAATCGTCTAAATAACAATATTAAATATAACGTTTAGAATATCAGTTTAAGAATGAAATTATAGTACGAGTCATAGATAAGATAATTCGGCATCTAAAATAGAAGAAAGATAATCACTTAACTAGATATATTCGTAATACTAAATTTATGATATCGAATAACAATAGAACGCTAATGTATATAAAATAAAATGAGAGACAAAGATAATTACTTGATTAAACGTACGAATGAGTGTCAAAATATATATTGAAAAATGAACGACTTCCAGATTACTTATTTGTCAAATACTCAGTGATTTCAAATAATAATGGAAAATAAAGGGTATGAGATATAATAGTTTGTGGTTAATAGTCATTATACCGGAAAATATAGAACGAAACCTAATACCGAGAATTGTGCCAACATTTCTAACATTTAACCCGTCAATTATCATTCCTCTTATGTAATACGAGACGAGAATTGTCCTCCGCGTGTTCACTGTCTTTTTCTACCGTGAACACTTTTACTGTCATATTTAACTAACTATGAAGAAACATTGCTAATTAAACATTGCATGTTCACTCAACACTTTAACAAGTGTCAAAGGCGTGAATTGCCAAATGACATTGTCGTCTGCGAATTTAATGATTAAAAAGATTGCACGAAAGGTGGGAATTGTACTTTATGGTATGGTGACAGCGCTGATAGATGTATTTCTTTCGAATGTCATAAATAAATGTATATGTATTTTGCATAAGCGACGAGCAAGCTTTCTTTATATTTAGTGCGTGAAGAAATCCGCGGTGCATGCAATTTAGCATGGTAATGTCATCCATGTACGTGCCGCAATTATGACTAATTGTACTATTTGAATAATTATATGGTGAATTTAATCAATCTACGTGCGTGATGATTAATGAGTGGCATAATTGCAAGTAGGAGCGATTTTTAAAATGTCAGGAAATTTGTGTCGTACGACATTGTTTGAAAATGTTCATGTTTTTCAGAATGTGAAGATTTTGAAAATTTTTCTTGGTGCACAACACAAGTCGGAGACACGAGATGGAATAGTTACGAATTAGTGCAAATCGTTTGCAGCAAGTATTGCAGGGAAATTGCAACACGTAATAGAAAGGTGCGCTTTTCAGCGTACCAGGAAAAAGAGGAATAAAAAAAAATTCAGGTTAATGCAAATACACGAAGGAAATGATTTTAGTCAGTTACGATGATCTTAAACAAAATTGCGCGACATTCTATTAATTACTTGCGATTGCGTTCTGCTCGATATGCTGCAAACGGAGGGGGAAAAAAGCAATTACATATAAATATCGCAATTAGTATATCTCGAATCTTACCAATCATCCGTGAAAATCGTGGATTTTCTAGTAAAACTCGCTTTTTGAAGGAAATTTACAAAGTATTGAGTTCCTTTTTTATTGTATGAAAGGCTCAAAGATCAGTGTAAATCCGCGTAAATCACATTTTATGGAAATTATTATTACATTTTTATATTTCATATTTTTTTATATTTACATATTATTCATAGGTTTAGGTAAAATTATATCTTACTAAAATCAACATGTCTCTGCCATGCAAATAGTTTTTTGCTTCGATGGAACAGCTTGGTAATTATAACATAGATAATTACATTGTAATGACTGCAATACGACGACTAAAGGTGATTTACACTGATTGGATTCTATGTCTTCTACACGTGTGTTTGATTACATTTCGAAAGTGGCACATTTTAAATAAAAAAAAAAAAAAAATTCTTTTTTCACGATTATTTTACATTTATTTATTAAGCACATAACGTTGGTAATGTTGGCGTTATTTCTATAATCTTTTATAATTTAACTCTTGAAATCCGTCTTCGACAGTCTCAATGTTCTTTCAATATAAAACTCAATTATCAAGAGTTATAACACTTTCGAAATACATGTGCGACGTGTCAGTAGATCCTCGCCGACCGGTATGTCATCGTCCAATTCTCAGTGTATGCAGGATGAAATTTCTTCGAGGAAGATAATGAGGAAGAACGCTGGTGTATTGGGTAACGGTTTCCTCCATCTTCGACGGAGGTTTTACATGTCGAAAAAGTGTTCGACAAATAAAGGTGTTGGCAGTTGTATCAAATACCAACAGAGTTATCTAGGATTTCTCAAAGTGGAATAAACCACGTTGCCTTCCAAGTGACGATATTTAGCCGGAGCAAGAAATGTTTTTTGTAATATCTGCGACACTTCGTAAATGGAAAGTAAAAAATTAAATTGAAATCTGGATTGATAAATTTATTTAATTCTTCGATGGGCCATGCGTTAAACACTTGTAGAATTGTCTACGATGTAACTAACTATGATAAACGACGTTGTTTTTAAATGTTATCAGAAGAAAACTCTTTCGTACAATCTTTATAATTATTAGCCAATAGAAAGGAAAATTATATTCATTTATATCCAATTAGTAGACTTATTTAATCCCTTCACGAAAGATAGTATCGACCAATTATCGAGTCTATAAAATTTGCGATGGTTTACCGATATTCTCGGTTGATTTCCTTAACAAATGGTTTCCTCTGATCTTTCGTGTCTTTTTTTTGAGTGATTACCGATCACCGTAATTGTGTCAGTTCACTTCTTTTTCTTTCGTTTCTCCGACATATACCTATCGATGGAAGATCTATCTACCCCCTCCCCCGTCGCCATTCCCCAAGAATCGGAAATTTCTTGTCCCCTAGACGAACTCGTGGTTCGCCGCTCGGCACTTAAATTGCACACCTAATAAAAGAGATCGAGGGCAAAGCGTTTAAACTTTGCGATTATTCATGGTTTTGAGGAGAATGGACCGACACGTGGCAAGTAACTGTCATTACCGACATGGTCCTCGACGAAGAATTTGTCTGACCGTTGCATTCTATTCCGCTTGCCTCGAGAGGGAAAGGTCGGGCATAATTTTACGAGCGATCCTAAAGTTGCGTTCGAAACCGGAATTGGTCGTTTAAATTCGTTGGATGATTCAGTTGTTCTCAGTCTGTAAACATTCGATGAATTCATCAAATGGGAAGATGTAATTTCGACCGTCGAGTCTCTAATTTAATTTTGTATCATCGAATTGCGAATGATTATATTAATTCTGTATGACATTGTGCAACTTCCAACATACATATCCGTATATTTTACAGTTTTATCTTGCGTACTTATTGCTTCGCTTATCGGCACATCGTCCAAACATTTTTTTCGAATTCATTCTGATTAAAAATTTATCCATTTCATCCGAAAATGTCTATGCCGTCGCACAAGAGTCAATTAATTTAGAAATTCTCAATTTCATTTAACTTTACTCTTAATTTCCATCACAAAGCATGTAAAAGAGAATATAAAATATTCGAGTAACTAGAATACTAGAATAAAAAATATTACTAAAAAATGCCAGAATAAAAAGTACAACTATAAAATACCAGAATGTAAAATACAGAAAAAATAAAATACTCCAAATTTTAGTGATTATTTGTAATCCAACGATACTACTTGAGAGTTGATATATATTTAATTACTAAAATTTATCTTATTTAAGATATATTATACTTTACATTTTCTGTGATAATAATTCGTAAGAATTAAATTAAATTAAAACTAAAAATTATCACAATCTCCAATGATTTAATGATATCAATTAATAAGTAACAATTTATTCTAGTAGTCAATGTAAAATGGCAATCGAGGAGAATTCAAATTTCACTTTTATTATGTCTGTAACTTTGCACAGACAATAATATGTACGTACGGTTTAGAGATAGGAAAGAAAGGAACAAAAAATTGCACAATTTTTTCTTCTATATGGGGTAACATGCCACTGAGCAAGCAGTTTAAACATTACCATTAAAGAGTGCGAAGTCGAGCGTGCCACCGTTTTTCCCTTCTTCTTTTTGCCATGCTCCAAATCGCGCGATTTGGAACCGGTTTACATTTATACAAATTTCGAGAGAGAATGTAAATTTGTGCAATGTGCCAGTCCGCTGGTTCAATCAAATATCACAGAATAAATTAATCAATTTAAAGAAATTGAATTTGTTCACTGCTAAAGTTATCGGTAAAGATATTAGTTTCTTATTCTTTTATCTTGAGAGTTCGGTTATAATAATCGACGATAGATGACAGATAAGAAGTGTTTGCATAGGACTCAGAAATGTACAGATAATGTTACAATAATTGAATATTATACTTATTTGACGTGTCAGCTGTCATGACTGTTTGCTCTTGTTGTAATATTTTTTATTAATTATCAATAGTAGAAATATACTTTCTTTCAAATAATTTTGTACGGAAGATATAACGCACTAGAATAAATACAGTATGACGTATTGTGAATTAAAAGTAAACCGATTACAGAATTAGCAACTTAATCGATAAATCTTCAAATTTTCGAAAATTTAATGCATCTCAAAAGAAATAAATATTTTATATATAAAAATTCCAATTATATTTATGAGTTAAGCTTTGCTTCTAAAATATCTTCTATGAAATGTCATGTTTCAGTCGAACTTCCAATGAATTCGAGCAACGTACCTCACATCGACAGAATGTCAAATATCTACAATAACTCGGTAGTTCGATTTTATCACTATGTATTCCACGATCTGTCTGGTAAGAAGCAATATTCTTTTCTTCGAATCTTCTCTGTTCTGTTCTGTATCAATTAAAAATGCTTTTAGATCCTCGAACGAGAGACTGGTTCCTCATACCATCACCCGTACCTGGCGCTAGCATCTTAATCGGTTATTTGTACTTCATCCTGTCTTGGGGCCCCAGGCACATGGAACACAGGAAACCGTACCAATTGAAGAACATTCTAGTCTTCTACAACTTTCTTCAAGTTCTCCTTAGCTTCTGGCTGTTCTACGAAGGCCTGGACGCGGCTTGGCTTCGAAAGTACAGTTGGAAATGTCAACCTGTCGACTATTCGAACTCACCAGACGCGCTCAGGGTATTCTTGCCATTTCTAACTGTCTTTCTTTATTTTATTTTTCATTCATTCGCCATTACGGGATTTTACTGCGAATTTCGTGCTTTTTCTTTTTTTTAATTCGAAGCAATATGAATTCATCGTAGGTCGCCAGAGGCGTGTATATTTATTTCTTGGCGAAGCTGTCGGAACTTCTGGACACAGTATTCTTCGTTCTAAGGAAGAAAGAGAAGCAGATCACGTTCCTTCACTTGTACCATCATACCGTGATGCCGATGGTTTCATGGGGCGCCACCAAATATTATCCGGGCGGGCATGGCACCTTTATAGGTAAAGTTCGGTAACGTTTTTCTTTTTTAATATTATGATCTTGTTGTAGCGTTATGTGATTTTCAGCGATTAACGATTGATGACCGTTACTACAGAGTCATGTTTTAGTGCTCAATAGTCGGTGACATTACCGTGTAATTTCGAAAGATTATAAATTCATAACAGAACTGCTCGAACTGCAGTTTCTGTAATTATAAATTATTTATGTCTCTACAAATTGATTGTCTCTCTGTAATTGACGTTTCTGGCTCGTTCCTACTAGGTTTTGGATTTTTTCCGGTCTTTAAACCTATATGATGTAAAACTATTTGAAATAACATAAATTTCTCCCGATAACTCAAAAAAATCGTGTAAGCTTGACCGAGATCCGTTCCGAGAAGGAATCTCGTGTATCTTAACATTCCGGCCAATAATTTCAAAAGTTCTGATATCAAGTTTTACATTTCCATGCTTGCTCTCCTCCAGGTGTCATCAACAGTTTCGTACACATAATCATGTACACGTACTACTTGCTAGCCGCACTGTTACCTCAGTACCAAAAGTACCTGTGGTGGAAGAAATACATCACTACTCTCCAAATGGTGAGGCACCTTTTCAAACTTTAAACAAATCAAACTTCCATTCCAACAAGACAGATTCAAAGAGACGCGTCTCGTTGATTGAACAGGGTCAATTCTGCTTGGCGTTTCTGCACAGCTGTCAATTACTCATCTACGATTGCGACTATCCGAAGTGGTCGCTGATCTTGATTCTTCCTAACGCGATGTTCTTCTATTTCTTGTTCGCCGATTTCTACAGCAACGCGTACAAATCCGACACAAAGCGTTCGAAATCGACAGAGGCTAGGGAGAACCGAGCGGCGAAGAAAATGGCGAACGGTAGCACGGAAAATGGGAAAGTCGACTAGGAGCTCTGGAGCTCCGCGCGGAAGAAACAAACGACGATGAAAAGAAAAATCGGCCAGAGTGTCGCCGTTGGCTTTCCGTTCGACATCGGGCGAGAAACCATCTACGGGATGTAACCAATGAACTTGCGTTCACGATGACGGTGCTCATGATTCTTCGACATCGATGCAATAGTTCCGTGAACCGAACTGTATTCCACGAACTCCTTAAAGGAGATTCTCGGCGATAACGGAAAACAACTGTACATTTGCTGTATATTTGCTCATAAAATCGATCGTTTCTCCTTGATTGTTCGCGATGGATCATCGAGCGGAATTCATGATTATGCGTGTCAATTATAACCGTTAGATTTAGGATAATTGGTAGCAGATAGAAATTGTAAAGTGTTACGGCCGGAGGAGGGGAACGTCGCGCGAGAATTTTAAATGACGTTACGTAGATATTAAGAGATTGATATTTTATAGATTAATATATAAGGGATAACTAATCGTTCGATAGTCGGCTTTCGAACACGATCTTGCAGATCTTGCAGAACTGCGAATATTTACAGTGGGTTGGAGAAACTATCTAGCCTTATCTTCCAACGATACCTCTTTTTAATAGGTTCTACGTTACGTTTTCGTAACATCAAATTTTTATGTATGAAAATGCTATTAAATGATGAATTAAATAGTATACAATGGTATGCTGATACTTTTTTTAGTCACTTTAGTATGCCTCGAAGAAACTTTAGTACTTTAAAGAGTCAAAAGAAAGAAAAAAACGACAAGGCTTTATCGGATTACTTTTTAGTCTTCGCGCTCAATTAGACAATAAACCATAGTATAAACCGAAGATGATTTTTCCTAAAATATCTAGACATCCTGAAGATTACAAGATTACAAGCGTCTTGATCATTAGTTCTTAAGATCGTGGTGTCAAACTCAGATATTGCGACAGTTGTTTAAAAGAAACAATGTTCTGAGAATATTGTCGACTTCTTCGACCTTCGGTCTTTGACGTCGGTCTTTGACGTCGGTCTTTTCAGTTACAAATGAGGATAATTCGAATGAATGAACACGGTTTTTAAACCCATCAAAAATTCCATTATAAAACTTCGATTATCAAATGAATATTCTGTTTTCTGAATAAGATGTCTTCCTTTGTGCTCGTGTTTCGCGTATTTGCAAAAAGGTATACTAAAGCAGATGATGTGAAATTTTTTCTGGTAAAATTGGTAAAAAATAAAACATTTCGTTTGACGAAATGAGTGACGAAGATGTCGTACATGTCATATTTCTACAAAATGAAATGAACGAAAATGGAAAATCTGTAACTGTTAGTAGAGTTATTTGCAAAGTTAAGTAATTCTGTAACAAAAACAGAGAAAATACGTAGCAGTGTTAACAATTTTCTTAATTTCCATTTGGTTGCACGCAATTTAACGTTGCGACAATATTGAAAATTGTACGACCAAACACCAAAATTTTCTCTTGAAATAGGAAAAGTCGAGGAACGAATTCACGTTAATTTTGCGAATTACATAATACGTAAGCGTTAATAAAATTTAATACGTAATGAGACAGTGAAACCAAAGAATGTAGCTTTGAGTTTCTTTTTGACTGTTTCGTTGAAAAAGAGTCTTATTTTCTCAAGAGGGAAATTAATTCACTGAATTTTACAGATATTCCGCTTAAATACATTACAACACAACTGTTACTTATTTTCTCTAAAGTATTTCCTTCGTGATACGCTTCGCAAGTTAGGTTTGAATGTAAATATTAAACTACCGGAAATTCCTAGTCGTGCACACGAGAAAACAAACCGGTGATTTGTTCGCGTGTCGAGGAATTTTTCGCGAAGTTGAACTATCTTTTCGAAGAAAGACTATTTGTTCGGGAGAGTTTCCATGCTACAGTACCTACGGTCTGGGTACAGGCACGTCCGGGATAATTTATTGGGTTTTAAGGACCTAGCTGGAATTTATTGGTTTCTAAGGACTTAGCTGGAATGTGTCGCTTGGCCACATGGCTGCACTTTCTTCTAAGCAAGAAACAAACAAAGCTCTTGACCGTGGATTGATGCATGGCACCAACTTCCCCGAACACGTGAGAAGCACGGGCCAGCGAGATGACTCAGGACGGCAAGGAGTATCTGGCCCTTCGTGCCCCACCCTGGACCCGCGATTTTCCGAAGCCGAAGGAAGGGGAACCGAGGAGACGTTCGGGCTTTCCTTCGGCTTCCAAATCAGAATCACTTCGACTTTCCAGCAATAAAGTTCACTCTCTCTCGAGGGGACAAAGCCCTAACAATAAGCGTGCGAAAAATATAGTCCACAAACTTTCTTATACACGATCTCGTCTCGCTAACGCGCGCGAACACTATTATCAAATCATCTTGTTTATCTTTCGTTACTCATTTTGCCTATATAAAGAAAAATTATTCGCGTGTGAAGAAAAGAACACATTTATGAAAGAAAAATTATTTGTTGGTCAAGTTTATTAAGTTCCGCTTGTAGAGCTAAAAATTGATATTTAGTTATCATTAACAATGACATTTGGGAATATTTGGGAAATAGAATAAAAGGAAGGAAGAAATAAAGTAGATGTTACAAGAAAAGGGATCTAACTTGTTCTACATTAATGCAACTTTACATAAAAAAGTTCAAACTACGACTCTTTAAAATTCACCTCTTTCATAAAGGCAAATATTTAAAAGATTTTGATGAATTATTCGTCCTCAAAGTCTTTAACGTAAGTCTTTTTTACTAAAGTGTCGTGAAAAGTATCTGTTTTGCATTGTAATAGATCAAATTTGCATACATCTTTAACGGACATTGTTTTTAAAAAGGATGGAAATTAAAGATAGAAACTTTCGTCTAACAACGAAGGAATTACAAAACTTTTTAATGATATTTAAACGTTCGTATTTGTATTTCAAAAGTTGCATTAAAATTGATAAGCTGTATTGAGATCCGTTTCCTTGTCGATTCATTTTAAAATATGCGAATAAATAACAACGTGTATTTACATTTCCTGTGATCGACATGTCTATGTCTGAAAAATATTAACATACGACACAATTAACGACATTTACGTTAAAACTTAATTCGTTAATTCGTTCAAAACGCAAGAAAATGACTGTTCATGTTTTCGAACGAATCAACAAAATAGTTTCCCTCCGGGTGTACCACATGACATGTTGAATATGACGTTTAAATAAGTAAATTAATGTCTTTGCTATTTGTAGGTAAATTCTCACTTTTGACCATCTTCCGCTTTTCAGATGGAATCAATTCGTACATCTTTCGAAGAAATAAGGATATTGTAATTTCAATCAATTGCAGTTTCAATAATTGCAATAATAATAATTTAACGATATAACTATGGTAATTTTTGAAAATTACTTGAAAATATCATTATTAATATGTTGGAAGTATTTTTCAAGAATTACCAATAGTTTACAAATTATTAAAAATTCTTAAATAGCGAATATCAAATATCTATACTCAATTCAGCTCGTTATTTCTTTCGAAACTGACGCATTCCAAAGTTTCGAGCGGAAGTACACCTACATGATTGTATAGACCTTATATTTACAAAGTTCTTTCGCAGAATGCATAGAAAAAAAACAGTCTTCATGGAGCTACTACTCCAGAACAAATTTCAATGAAAATCAAAAAATCAGCCCTATGGCTGCGGGTACGATACCGGAAAAGAACACAAATCGCATCGTTTAAAAACTGATTAAAAAATTATTAAATTCCAGAAAGAAAAAGGAAAAGAAGAAACAACTGATGATTGGTGTAACGAGTTGCTCTCGATAGGAATTCGTCGAGGAGTCGAGCAGCCGATTAAAAGTTACAACGAAAGAGTAACGAAAGAGATGGTAATCTCGGTTTACAAAGAAAAAGAAATTA
>KQ435720.1:1999310-2010567 GCA_001276565.1 Melipona quadrifasciata | reverse complement strand
TACATGTGACAATCCGTTCGACTTTCTTTTAGCTTTCGTAGCGGAAGATCGCCCACGGCAATTTGCGTTTGGTCAATATTTTATTGTCCTTTCCCCAGACTTCGATGCATGTCAGACACTTATTTGACCCAATGACCTCGATCTCGGAGGGAGCCCGTTATGTGTCGGAATCCCAAGTTGAATTCGTCGAGATCGTCTCACTCGAACGCACAATTAGAACTTTTCACATGTTGTAGATGTTTTCCGTTGTCGCCTCTTCGTTCTATTTTTTTGTTTCTTTTATTTCTTTCGCTTGCTCAACGCGATAAACTTCTCTTCTATTTTCTATATTTTTTAACTTTGTTACTTTCATATTTAGGTCAGGTGGAATTTGAAAGTAATTTGCTTGCCTGAGCACGCCTTTTGCATTTTCTTTGTTTTTCTTTAAAGTGCGATTTGGTACTCGAAACTGGAACTCGAATTCCATTTTTCTGTCATCATCTCTCAAGCTCTTTAATTCGGTTCACTCGCTTTCATAAACTTCTTCTACCTTTTCCGTCTTCTCTGCTCTTTTCGTTTCTTTACTTTTACTGTTACATCAAATACAGTATCCCTTGATATTAACAGAGACGTAACATCACTCGTTAATTTTGTTTCTTTTTGTAGGCTTTCTGGTAAAAGTCACTGAACAAGAAAATGAAAATTGTCGTGTTGACTATAAAGAAATACGTGAGAGCCTTTGGTACTTTGCAGTCCATCGCGATAATCATCAATTGGTAGCTGAGTATCATGAAAAACTGCACCTGATACACGACGAAGGGAACGTGATTAACGTGGATGTTTGAAAGTATCGTGAACGTCGTTTGGAGGAAATATTTACCAATTGGATCCAGGTCATGTACTTCTTCCACCACAAGTATTTCTTGTACTCAGGGCCAAGAGCTGCTATCAGATAATACGAGTACATGACGATATGTACGAAGGTGTTCAAAAAACCGATCAGAGCACCTTGTTCGCCGGGAAGGAATTTCAGGTAGCCCCACGAGAATATCGACGTTATCGTGTGGTGATACACGTGCAGGAAAGTCACTTGGTTTTGCTTTTTTCGTAGAACGAAGAACACCTTCGAAAAGAGAGAGCTGATAAATTACGTTCGCTTAGACGACGTTGTGTCAACGCGACGTCTAATTTCTAATTCTTATTAAATTCTAACTTTCAATATGGGAACCACGCGAAGAAATTGCAGATATTCACGAAACGTTTCTTTTCAGTTATTACGTAATAATTTTACGAGATTTAAAGAAACTGAGGCATTTGTAATACTATGGTCCCTAATTGTCCCTATTTGTTGGAACGAAATCATCGAATTGATTAATTGATTAATCGATTAAGTAGCACAAAATGAAAAATGCCCATTTGTTGCATTTGGTGCATTGTAACGTAATTCGAAATTAATAAATTTCATAAATGCAAAGTGTGTAAATGACGCGCGACAGTCGATCATTATGACGACCAAATTTTTTCTAGTTGAAAAACATTACGTAAATGATGAATAAATATCAAGCGATATTGACGAATCATGTTACGTAAATTAGTTTTTACCAATAAGTAGAATTAAATTATACGCTCGTTATAACTTGTTACTCGAGTATCAGAATCGATGAAATAAATCAAATTACTTTACCTATCAAATTTCATCTATTCTTGCGTATTACGTGCAACCTGTGTATTTCTGCATTTGCAAAGTTTCCACAAACCGTAGTTTATATTACGACACTTTGCATCGGACATTTCATACATTTTGCGTATATATATCGCGTGCATTCCTTAAATTTTCTAATAGATCTAGAATCGGTTTGTACAATTACACTGTACTTACCGTGTCAAGGAGTTCGACTAGTTTCGCGATGAAGTACCACCAGGCAGCTTTTGTCACCTGTTTCACGTAATTAAACTCAATAGCGATGTAACATGATCAAATTAAATAGTCAGGCATTACGATTCTCATGTATCTGGTTTTTCGTTAACTCACCGTGGCTCGAGTTTGTAAATCTGTGGGTGATGGATTTTCGTTGTTGCATTTAGGCGAGAATATGAGGAATGCGACACGCATTTCGAAGAACTGTTAAAAGTTAAAACGAGGAGTAATTACTAGAATGTCTGAAATTAAGAATCAAGATAATTCGAAGGAATTATTGTCAATAAACAGCGGATATTTATGGAGTTTTATATTTTTAGAGAAGATAATTAAACTTAAGTGGAAAGAAGAAAATTATTTCGCCTATGAAATGTTTGAAGATAAATATTTTATAAAATTTACTATATATTATGTCTTGAATATATGCTACGTGATATTTTCTCTTTTTTATAGATTTTAGCGTATTGATACGTGTCATTGATACGTTCTTGCAATCCGCCGTCTAACAGTTAATTATTTCGAACGTTAATTATTACTTGAAGTGTCAGCCAGATACTGAAGAGGACTTGAACCGCGTTGTAGAGGATCAGCAGGTTGTTCAATTGAAAAGCCGGCCTCTTTTCCATCATTTTCGGCCCAACTTTCAAAACGAACGCCAAGTAAGTTCCAACGATGCACAGCATGGGACCAGGCGAGCTCATCATTGGCCAGGAATCTACCATTATTTCTGAAAATCATTTAATTTCAATGAACACTTCTGGCCACCTTTTAACGACGACAGGTAAGAAGATAATTTTTCCTTCCACATTCGAGGAACGTCGAGACAATTTTTGTCAATTTTGAATCTGCATCAATCGTCATCGGCTGATTTGAAATATCGAATGAGAAAAAGAGCGATTTGCAAAGTAAGTCACCTGGACTCGAACGAACCGAGCGAGTAATTCCGGCGCAGTAAACGAAAGATTTCTATATTCACAGGAGGGGAAAAAAAAAAAAAAAAAAAAAAACGAGCCCTTGAATATCTCGCTTAAATGTTCGTGCGATTACCTTTGTTGACCTCCAGGATTTCATTGTAGTTGTTCACCACCAGACGAATTAGGTTCGACATGCTTCCGAATCTTGCCCTCTTCTTTCGAACGAACTGCAGAACGAAAAGCAGAAAAGAAGAAAAAGGCGATTAAATCGTCGGGAATGGACGGAACGGGAATGAAAACTTTCGCAAGTGAAAATTTAGGAACGTGCAACGCGACTTAACCAACGTTTGTCATGCTCGCGAAAACGTCATTCGCGCGTGAATCTCTCGACTAACAAATCAAACTTCACGCGTTTTCGGCGGGCAAGTGGAATGAATGGTCACCTTAAATCCACCAGACTCTCATAGAGCGGAGAATGCTTTCTGTTCGTGCGTCGATGTCACTTCAGGCCGGCCTGTTTACTTCCTCTTTGGCGAACCTTTCGAAAAGTGCGCCTCGGTTGGCTTTCTCTCGAGAGGAACAGATGTTGAAGGAGAAGCTGCGGATCGAAAACTGATCATCTGTTCGATAATGTAGCCGCCAAGTCTACCAATACCTCGTCCGCCCCTCCACGTTATGAAAAATCGAGATGTGACGAAGCAACTCGATGAGGAGGGAACAAATTAGGAAAAGAGGAAGGGGTAAAAAACTAGGTCATGAAATGTAAATATAAATTGTTCTCGTTGAATTAAGGATGTTTAAAGCGAATTGCTGCTCGGCTGGATGACGGTGAAACCTTTGACAAGACAGTCACTTTTCGATGTCACGGACGTGTATTAAATTTAGTTAAATTACTTGATTTACGTCGGCATTCATTGAAAAACTTTGTTACATTTTATGTATTTTTGCGCGAGATACACATGACCCTAACTGAGAATTATGCCGATGGTTTTAAAGTGGAAGATCACTAGATTATGTAATAACTTTTTGTGTTTATTCTCATATTAGAAAGGTCATTACATTCTTCGATGGAGAACAAAATGATAACCGATATAATACTGAAATCCTGTTCGCGTTTTCTTAGTTTGTATCTTGTTGTAACGTTAGAGTACCTCGAGTTTAAAGAAAATGCGAAGAAATTCTTCTTACGCGTGATTTCTCGGTTGAATTTTCCGTCGGACGTTATTTTAAAACATTATGAATGGTCCCGGTCAAGTGAGACAAGAAGAAATTGTGACTTGCAATATTGTGACAATTCTCAATCATCCAACGATGCTTGAATAAAATTACAGAATTGCAATAAAACAGCCGAAGAAAAATAAAAAGCACCAGGCGAAAGCGTCTGTACTAAATATCGCCAGTTGTTCGCGATACTTATAGTCAGCAGAATGGATTTCGCTAACGTTATACCCCTGCAACGACCACCGAGCTGTCGCAATGTTCGCATAAAATTCGTAAACGATCCGCAACAAAGAGACGGACTCGCGAGACACTTGGACAGTCGACGAGTAAAGGAGTCGAAAAGTAAAGGTCGTAGAAGTGGAGATGTTCGTTCGTTTGGGCAAACGGCTGTTTGCGAATTCGACGAACGAGTTGTTTGGCCGGAATAAAGAGACGTGGGCTGAAAAAGCTATCGCGAAGAGATAGGCATTGGCTGTGAGAACCTATCTCCCCTGCTCAACTTTTCGTAGACAGCAAAGACGTATCAGTTTCGCGACTATTTCGGACTAGTTCAATATTTGAATCGAGGACCCGCGAACTTCGTACGTATCGTCGAAATAACTCGAAATATTAACAGATTCGATCTTCAAGTTGCGTTTGTCTTTCGTTAAACCGACTATTATATCGCCGGCTCTCGCATAATTTGACCATCTTGTTCGTCGCTTTGGTTCATCAATGTTTACCCTTGAAAGAAACGATTAGCATAACAATTTCGAAACATTTTTCACGCTTCTCAGCGAAATACTTCCCGTTGCACATCCGTGCCCGTTCATTCTCTTCGCGGAGGTAATAAAATTGGAAATAGAACAAACGGCGGCTTACGTGCATGTAATAGGTTTTTCTTTTAATCATTAGAGATGGTAAATAACTTTTTATTGATTAACGCGCAGAGCTATTTTGCTTAGCATCGACATCTCGTAAATCGCGAACTGTTGATTCAGAAGAGCGAAGAAAATGGAGGACTGAGGAACTACTTGCAGAATCTTTACGAGCGAAACCATTGCAAGTGTGTTAAGCCGGGGCTCTTTTTTAACGTAGTTGCGACGAAGTGAGTCAATAGGTCGTTTAGAAATGTAAGAGCAGTTGGCGAAACGGGACAGAGATTTTGCAAAAGCGTATTTTGACCGTGATTCCTCGGAACAGCGTCATATAACTCGATTGGGACAACCGCGAAAAAAAAATCGAGTTCAGTGGCAGAGCCACTGTTTTAGCCACGGTCACGAGTTTTTCGTTGATTATATCACATACGATGATTTATCGATGAATTTCTTTTTCTTTGACGTGGACATATCTAACAAACAAAACGAACATCGTAAGAGTTAAATCACGCGTCGAGTCATGGAAAGTTCCAACGAAATATTTCATATTTGTTAGTTTTACCGAGTAATTGTCCCATTTTCTCTTTCAACGCGTCTCTTGCGCCCTACAAACGCACAATGTGCGTTTCCAAGGTCAATAAGAAAAACGCACAATCTATGAATGACTTTTTTGTTTGTTAACTGTCTAGCGGCCTAGGATTCCTCAAATACGGGTTTCGAACACTCGACTAGCACAAGCCGCAAGTGGCTGCGCGCCTAGCGTCGATGTCCTACCGATCTTCGACGTTACGCAGCAGAGTGTGCGGAACCCCGCTAGGATGGGTGCGAACCAGCCTAGTAGGTTTAGTTACAACACAAGCGTCTGGAGTAAGGAAGGTCGGCTGCCATCAGCCCCACTGATGAGTCTTAGGCAGTGACTTCGAGACGAAACGCAAAAACTATCGCTTTCTCTCTCACTCCCACTCCTTACTTAAAATCTTTCCATTCGTCCTTCCACAGCATCCTTCACAACTTCCGTTACCTTGAACTTACACCTCCATCATATAAATAGAGTTCCCTTTAACTGTTTTATCACAAACTTCCTCGTCGTTTCGAAAATATAATTTTGGTATTTTCAGTTTGATTTAATTCTATCACAAAATACAAAATACAAAGTGAAATTAAATAAAATTTTACAGAAAGCCTATGCTAATCGGATATTTTTTTCCATGTTACGCGTATCTCGTTTTGTTTTCTAATTTGCTCTAGCAACGTGTTTGTTCTAAATGAAACAAAAGGAAGACAATCGATCGACGACGAGTTAGTTTTTACAATATATCTTTTCAGTTTCAATTCTGATTTCCATTAAACTTCCACCGTTTCAATCTGCATTGCTTACGCGATGACTGGACGGACGAAGCAGCATTTGTTTGATTGTCCAGTAATATAGTCGTCAGTGTATCTATTTATAAGCTCAAACAGAATGATCAAACAATTTCCAATGTAAATAGTTGTCCGTAATAAATTCTATGATTTGGGTCGTGGTAGCTGAATCATAGACGCTAGAAATTCTTGCAAGAACATACGACGAATGGACAAAAAGGAAGAGAGATCATCAGTTGAATCTTCCGGACATAAATCGTATCCAAATTACAATTTACTAACTTCGCTTCTTTCTAACTTCACGATAATGTATTTTCGAACATTGGCGAAGTATTGGAATATAATTTCTCTTAAATGTAGCCTTATTCACGCCTCAATTAATGATTAATCCAAATCATGAAAGCATCGAATCTCTTAAGAACAACGATGACTACAGTCATTTTATCACTCGTCGTCCAAGTCGTCCACTTTGTCGCTAATTTCGCTAGTTATTTATATTAACCGAGATTAAATAAATGAAACCGGAACTCTCTGTGACTTTTAGACATTATTGGGCGACATAACGGCACCTGTTTGTTAAGCAGATTCCCACGTACATTTCTCTCGAATAATGCTTCACGTTTCACCTGGAGCGTCCATTCAGACTTCGGAGAAGTAGGTTGCCTTTTTGGACAGGTCCGAACTCGGTCGACCGCGTTCCTTTTTTCTTAGTTTTCGTTTGAAACTGGTTTGGGTGTCGCGTAGATCAGAGGAAAACGCGTGATCACGGTCTGTTGGAAAATTGATCGCGAAAAGGTTTCGATCGTTACACTTTTAATTAATTCTCTGCTAGACTAGATCGATTTGTAATTTTTCGTAGAAATTTTAGACGTTCGCAGTAGTGCGTTGTTGTTTTAAAACTAAAACCTCGTGTTCTTTATCGTACTAGAAACTTTCTTCTATCTCTGGTTCGATCTCTTAGATACAAGTTTTATACTATCGTAGTTTTAGAGTTAAATGAACTCTTGACAAGGGAAATTTCAAGTTTCATTTCTTCTTTCTTAGTTTTTTTTTTCATTATTATTCTTTTCTTTATTTTATCACGCGAAAAGGTACAAATTGAGGAAGCTACAAATATCAAACTTTAAGTAAAGAAAGTTTCAACGAAGAGAATGTATTAAAAGTTCTGGCGTATACACGAGGACTGTGGTCATTGGTTTTCGAACGCCAGATGAAAATAAGAAATTATTCTTATTAAAAATTAATTAGGGATAGATTTTGTGTATTCTTTTATACATAATTCTTTATTCTGTTATATTAAGTTTCCTAGTCTAGTTTCATAAAACTTTCATGGTTTTATCATTTTATACACGACTCTCGAAAAATCTGCATTTCGAACTTTCTCATATTTTTTATTTCTTTCCTTTTTGTGATAAAAAAAAAAAAAAAAAGAAAACTCTGTCGTCTTGTATTCAATTTTCCAGTTCAATCTTCTAAAACAGCAAACATTTTTACCACTTTGAACACTCTTTAATGACTCTGTCGGAGAAATCGAATTTTCTGAAACTCGTATTTTTTGAAACAATTCTTTATCCTTTCGCACCAAGCTGTTTCATTCCAATCTTACGAAACTCGCACGGCAATAATCATTTTCAATTTCACACAAAAGAAAAAAAAAAAAAGAAAAAAAATGCGTATTACGAATTTTCTCACATCTCTCAACAATTCTTTATCCTCTTTAACAAGTTCGACTTTGTTTTGAAGTAGCGTTTGTAAGAGAAAACCACATCACTCGTAGAATGACCCGGTAAGCGTCTCGAGAGAGGAGTGTTGCGTGACTGATTGCCGGTCGATGAACCGAATAAGGTCAATGTTAATAGGAAACGTGGAAAGTACGAATTAAGGGACGAATTTCGAAATTCGCGCGTGCCGCTCGGTGCTCCAGATTTCCTGGAGCAAGCCGATTATTATCAAAGATGGATGGTGCCGCGAATGAAAGAAATGTAGGACGCGTCGAGTAAAATCGGTGATTACCTAAACAAAATTGATTTGCAAAACGAATCAAGGTGTGTTTCTTTCTTCCGCTTTAAATACTTGTTCTTACACGTGTAGATGTAAATCAGGTCATTGCGTAAGAAATATTGTGCGACCTCGCATGTTTGAACAGTCTTATGTTCGCGTTATCTTGAACAGATCTTGTTCGCATATTTCCAGTTTCAAATTTCGCATTTTTACGCGTTAAACAATTCTCATACGTGTGATCGATGAACGAATAGAAATTTGTTTCACCGTAACAAGTGTTCTGCTCTATTTTAGAAACTATAGAATGAAAAATAATCGTAGTTGAATGCTCGTAGAACTTCACAAGAAAGAAATTGCACAACATATTGGTAAGGCGCTGGCGTTGTGAAGAGGAGACGAATTTGCTGCAGTCGTTACGAATCGGTAAAAGTAAATAACGAGAGATGACGGATGAGTTGAATAGAAGAGAATAATCGTTCAGTGAGTCTTGCAACAAAAGGATTCTACGCCTTTTGGAACACGGATCGATTTTCATCGATCTCTTTCTATGGCAAGGAAAATCTTAGCTGTGTGGAGCAATTTCATCTCTGCGAATCTAAAATTCGATCGAACGTGTGTTTAAAACGCGCAAAGATTAAAATGTGATCGAACGTATTTTGATACTTACACTACCGATCAAAAGTTTGGATACACTTGTGTCTTTTTACGATGCAAGTATTAAAATTCGTATCACTTGTAATGCTGATTCATATTTTCGAGACTACAATTTAAAGAATCTCGATAAAAGATTGTTTTATAGAAAGCACTACACTTTCGACATTTTATTATATTATATAATAAATATAATAAAACAATAAAAAAATAATATAAAAGTACAAGAAATATAATAATCATATTATATTCTTCTATCGCATATACTCCATACAATTTTGCATTTTCTGTAAATGTGTAAAAATCCGCAGGATTTCGAAATTTGTACTGCGAAACCACGTTAAATATTCAAAGCCGGTAATAATCGGAAAGCTACGAATGTTTCTGTGATTCATCGTATTAATAGTAATGATGATATATTCATAAATGATAGTGAGTCGATAATAACACGTTTTTCGTTGTTTCGATAATAACACAGTTGAAGAAATATACATATTTATGGAATTAAACATATAGTTAAACTAGGAAATACAAATGCAGCAAAAATATACCTAAACTTTTGAGCAGTAGTGCAAACATAAAGTTACTTACTTTCGATTCTTTATAATATAGTGTACGCCATCGTTCATAGATCACGCGACTCGAAATTGATAAGAAAGGAAAAAATTAAATTGTAATGTTTCTTGAAAGTATTCTCGTGGTATTCCGAAGTTTTTTTTTTGTAATGTTTCTCACGACATCTCACGTTTCAAAATCAACAAACGTCTCGTGATTATGGATAAAAGTACGTCCAAACTTTCAGTACTTCCTCTTTGCTTTACCCAATTAAAATTTCCATAATTGACATGAATTCTTGTGTTTGTTCGACTTTCGTCGCCACGCGCGTAGAATATTCAGATATTAAAAAGTCCGGAACAAAAAGAAAAAGAGGAGAAAAGGGAGGCGAAAAAAATTCCTCGCGAGTGTGCGTGCCTTTGCGTGTCATTTCGCTTGTCGGAAACAGGAAATCAACGCTTCGAAGAATTTGAAACGTTCTAAGTGCGCGGAAGCTATTGGCACACGTAGCTATTGGCTCTTCAATTTTCCGTTCGCGAGATTCGACGAGATCACGCCGTTTGTGCTGCTCTTTCGTTTCTTGATATACGCCTTGTAATAAAAGTCGCCGAACATCATGATCATGAATAGATTCTGAGGGATCATCACCGCCGCGGTCCACTTCGGGAAGCCGCAGTCCTCCGTCCAGACCAACAGTATAAAGTGAACCGTTATCACGCAGAACTGAGTGAGCTGCAGCTGCGTCACGTATTTCTTCCACCAGGGTTTGCTTATTCGTAGCGAGGTGGCCAAATAGTGGATGTACATCACCACGTGAACGAAGGAATTGATAGTACCTGGTGACAACAGAATTCATTCGTTTGACGTCGAGCATATTTTACCAGGCATCCTTGATCTTTCGAGTACGAGTAACGATCTTCGTAAATCGTTTCTTCTAAAAGGAAACAATAGCAAAACTAACATGTGACATCATTACCAGCGCAGCGCATGTCGACATTCGTGATGTATTTAAGTAATTTTTAACTGTGTTAAAACCGAGGAAAATGAATTTGTCACTGTGAATAGGAATCTTATGAATAGGTTGCTTTTCAATATGATTGATTTATTATAGCGTTAACAGATTCATCGTGTGTGTTTACTACACATTGCTGCAAACAAACAAGTTGTTACGTGGTACTAATTAGAATGTGAAAAGCGAGCTAAAGAAGAAATTTTTTTAAATCAATTCCGCGACAGTTATCAAACACACGGTACGTCAAATTATACCATGCGCCAAATGGTATCGTGGAGTGAAAATTATTCGCTAGTAACGAAAGTAATAACGTTGTTGTTGCAGCGAATGTGTTGAACTAAATTTGCTTACCTAAAAAGGTAATGTGACCGCCAGGCAAAAATTTGGTGGCTATCCAAGTACCGATAGTCATGCCTGTGTGATGATAAACGTGAAGGAACGACACTTGCTGCTGCTTTTTCCGAAGGACGAAAAAGACCGTGTCCACCAAGTCGAAGATCTTCATCATGAAGTAAAACCAAACCATCTTGGTTATCTGCGATTTAAGTACATATATTTAATTCGGAATTTTGATGAGAATACATAGACCGAAGATGTTTGTGTATTTATGAAAAATTGATGAAAAGGTATGTACATTTTTATGAGAAAGACATGTACAAGTAAAATTGTAAAAATGTAAAAGTATCAAACAAGTAGGTGAAACAAACTTCCAATCAGATTTCATTTTTCAATTTTTCTAATTTTAGTAATGATAAAAGTTAATAAAATACGTAATATATATATGTAC
>KQ435720.1:1983614-1999281 GCA_001276565.1 Melipona quadrifasciata | reverse complement strand
TATCTTTAATTATATATATATATATATATCATTTTATTGTGCTTAGAAATTTATTCAACGTAGCAATCGAAAGATACATTGAAACGAATTGACCACCTTCTTACTCTCCGTTTAAATAAATGAAATCTAATATTTGATTTGAAGATCATTCTATGATTCGAAAATTACTCGTTTCATTACGTTGGTTCGGATATCGGAAGCTCCATTGTATCTAAAAGATGAAAGAGTTGCACATGTACCTCGATCGCACGAGGATCGTACGAAAAATCCACTGGCTCGCAGTAAAAGTTATAATGGAACAACCAGGCCAGAGTCAACGCCTGCAATCACATTCGCACGTTTATATTAGACATATCAAACATCACTTCTTCGTATAGTGAAAAATGAACGTCTGCTGGTTTACCTTATAGAATATATATGAGCACGATATTATCTGTATTAGATCATATATCTGTATGATTCTATTCAGATTGAAGGGTTTCCTCTTTGCCATGATGCTGGGTCCCAAGTCTTGCACAAAGTACAGATAAAACGCCATTATACTGAAGCAACCCCACGGTGATCCGATGAGGAAGTAGTCCTGGGTCCGAGGATCTTGCGGAAACAAGAATACATTCGCGTAACTATATTTATACATCCTCGTGTTGCATGCAACAGGCAGGCAATTGTCTCGTTACCTGACAATTCCTCGTTAATGTAACAATAACCGTGATAAATTCGTCGTATCAGCGTCGCCATGCTGCTGTCACCGAATATCTGACAAAGATCCCGACTAACGATTTCTCACAAAAGGTTTCATAAGATCGAGTTGGACGATCCTCTGGTGAAACTGGGGTAGAAAAAGCCGAACCTAGAAAATATTATTCTTCCTAAAAAGGGATTGGCTACCTCTTAATTCTCTCAGTCAATCTCGCGGTCTTACTGTCGAATTTCATGAACCATGGACAATGCACCAGGAAAGTAAAATAAAAGTAGGGGAAAAAAGAAAAAAAATGAAACGAAAGGTAAAACGTGCACAAAAAAGTGTTGAAAGGTGAATTTTAACGAATGTTCTCTTCTAACGAAGTATTCTTTTGGATCTGTGGTTTTTCGATCGATCAATGGTCAAAGTAACCACTCACAGTCTTCCGACACAACTAAACCCCGTGAAAAATGGCAGCAGACTGATGGAAGCCATTCCCCCCCAGCCAAAAACTTTCTCGAGTCGTACAGTCATTGTATTTTAATTAATCGCTGGTATCGAAATCAAACGGGTAGCCCCTGTGGACGGCTGTTTCTCTTCCCTTCGAAGGTGTACGATCTCACTTCGGTCTGAACGGAAAATAAGTTGCGTTCTAGAAAGATTTGACAAGGTATAATTCTACGAGTTAACTCCGTGCTGATTTAATGGAGAATTTACACGATTGCTCAATGCAATAGGAATTGTTCGATAACTTGTTGATCCTTTCATTTTTATTCGCCGTTTCACTCAAGGGACTGGAAATGTTAATGCGAATATTCAAAATATGAGGTAGCTGCCAGTGGCTGTTTTCTGGATACACTTCTTTCTTTCTTCGGCGATATTGCGAAGAAAATCGTTCGTTTAAAATATAATAGCTAAGTAATAGGTAGTAATTTTTCCATCAAAGAAAAATTTTACTTTTATTTGAAATGAAGCTTGTCATATTATTGCGGATGAAACCTAATGAAAAACAATTTCCGTATGCCTTTACGTATAATAATACAAATAAATATATTCACCAATATAAAGACTTACATGTAATTTATAATGATATATAATATTATATTATTATATAAAGATATTTGATAACTGGAGATAACATAGACTTTACCGTTAATAAAATTTTCGCGTAGTCACGATTTCTATATACAACAAGTAGAGTAATAATAGGTTTGAAGAGTGTTTTTCAAGGTTCAGGATGGATGATGGAAGGATGAGTGGATTAATATGGAAGGAACGGGAAGATTTGAGGTAGATGAGAAAGAGTCGAAAAAGGTTTTAGCGTCGCTGCCTAGGACTTATTCTCATCAGTGGGGACTGATGACAGCGACCCCCTTCTTTTTTTTACTCTAGACGCTTGTATTGTCTACTAAAGTTGAAAATATGGTTGGTCATCCCCATATCTTAGCGATGTTCCGCACTCGGCTTTGCTTAACAACATCGAAGAAATCGGTAAGACCTCGACGCTAGGCGCGCAGCCACTTGTGCTAGTCAGAGTTCGAAACTCATAGTCGAGGAATAGGCCGCTACAGATTTATGATATTCCGGTAAAGAAAACAAAATAGGTATGAATTTATTACGCGACTATTTCTGACGATCTTTTTTCATGATCGAATTGATGCTCGTATATCAGAGTTTTCGTCACATAACGTACGTAAAAACGTACATAAAAAAAAAAAAAAAATTTAGAAAAAGAAAATAATATTTATTCGACAGGGCAAAACGTGACGTTTCGTGAATAGTAATTTACTAGTTTTTGCTTCCAGAGAGTTTCTGTGACGTATCGAAAGAAAATTAATATTAATTTTCTATTAAGCATCTATTAACATTAATAAATATATAATTATATCACGCCATTACATCAACATCACTTGCCGTTTGTTTCCCATGTTACTCTGACACGAATGCTTTCATCCACATAATAGTCTTTTCCGGGCAATTCTCATAGTATATGTGTACACGACACTCGATATCTTTTATTTTTAGCTAAAACCGCAACTATAAGTACTACGATGACAAAGTCGATTGTCGAAAACAATATTGAAATCTCCAATGGAAATCTGTTATATGTAATCTATTTCACTTGCTAATCAAGTGCGTGAAGAATCGATAATGACGATGGCCTTACGTGACTCGGCAAACTGAAATCTAGTTCGAAAGATCTTTGACTCACGAGTGAGTTGCTTTTTAAATATTCTCATGAAATATAAAAAACTTTTTCATCGCGAATTTTATCGGGAACTATAATGAAGAATGTTTTACGAACTGGTTTGGTTTAGGTTGCATGCATTTTAATTTAGACACATTCGCAAATCTTCACTCGTTCCTTGTGTGTCAATTTGTCAAATTCTTCTTCTGAAATGTTATGTCATTTACAGGCTCGAGGCTCTGTGATACCTATCTTTTAAAAATCTATTCTGTCCACTCTATTCTACCTATTTTTCTATTTCTCTTCGTATATTTTTAACATTTTTGGTAACGAAAAGTTGCAAATAATGTTCGTTCTTTGGCAGGCAATACATTGCCTTCGAAGAATCGTAAGATAAAACCAGAGGAGATTCGATTGAACAGAAATTTAGCCTGTTTATTGTTAATGAAAGAACTTACAAATTTAGCTATTTTCCCTTTTTTCATTGTATTCATTCTTCGCTATTGCGTCGCTTTTGACAATAAAAGGACAAATTAAGTTGGAAAGACGAAAAACGGACGAGGATTAAACTTACATACATGTACATTAGGAACGGAATTTATTCAAATAAATTATACAATTGGGCAGATCTCGCACGTAATCGACTCGACTGAATTGATACGTGTACAGCACACTGTGTATAATTTCTAGAAATGACAATGCGTAGATGAATGTCATTTTAAAGCGGATGAAGAAGTCCTGCGGGTGAAGAGGTCGTGACCCTCAAAGAATATTAACCGGAATATAATCAATGCTCCAATGACCTTCAACGTGTTTTGTTCGTTTCAAATTCGTTTCTGAAACGACGATAATAAGTAAGGAGAAAGAACGTAGAACATATTCTCAAAACAGATATATAATTTTCAATGTGAATATTTTTTCGTATATCGTGTGGACGATTCTTTTACGTGATTATCATTCGTTTTCTACGATAATTCTACGTGTCACAGATTTTATACTCTGTTACAAATTCACATTGGGAAATCTATTGTTACCCTACATTAGATCTTTATCTATTTAGCATATATTCGACTATTAGATAACAACCTCCATTTGCCCATGTGTCACCTCATGTGTCACCCCACCTGTCATTCAAAACTATATAATTCTTTTCACAAAATACTATTTTCATCATAGTGAAAAATTACCTTTACTTCTAAAATCTCTTTACCTGTTGTTATTACAAGTTTTCGTGAAATATTGAAAATAATTCACGAAAGTAAAATCCACATTGAAATTCATTCGCTCTGATTAATTACACATAATTATTGCGTATATATGATCAAACTTTTTATTTATCTTTTCACTCGAACTTCAGAAATTTTTAAGACTGATCGCAGGATATTTTATCTATGTATGTTTAACAGGACTATCTGGACTAAGTTAAAACTCTGTCCAAATGAAACATTCTGCACAGCGGATAAATCTCTTTGTTAAGAATAATAATACGTTTCGACAGATTTTCCAAACTTTTTATTCTCTGTGTTTCACTTTATCTTTTAAACAAAATGCTAACTCTTTAACTATTGTAATTTATTATTATATAATATTGATATTTAATTTAATGTTGTATAAAAAAACTGTGTAATTAAATTTAACTTCATTTAATTCAATTATTGTGTAATTTAACATTATTATCGATTTCTTCTGGAATTAATTAGTGTGTACCACAAAGAGTGATATAATTTTCGCGGGTTAAATCGAAATCAAACACTTTTAATAAGAAAATAATCAATAATAATAACAAGCTAGTATCAATAACATAAAATCAAATATTAAATTATTAATTTTAGGTTTTAAAGAAATTGCTATTTAGATTCTCCATTTCCTTAGTTGTAAATTTTACGATAATACCATAATTTCATTCACGAATAATTGAACTGCAAATTTACTTTCGCACGCTGAAGAGCAGACAGCTGTAACGTAAGAAAGAGCAGAGATAAGAAAAATGTGTAACACTTAACATGGATAATCGGGCGTGAAATGCGTGCATAATGAGCTACACAAGGAAAAAGTCAGAAGAAAAAGAGTGACAGGAAGAAAATGAACAGAGGTTGGAATGTGATTAGTGACTTTCAGTACGTGACACATGTAGACGCTTATTAGAGATAAGCTAATGGTAACAATTTTCACTGTATGTAGTTCTCTTTTAGAATAATTCAATTTTTTTCAAGACGAATTAACCATTTAAAAGAATAGCTTATCTCATTATTACTTCGGCATCGTCGCCTTAAATATTTAAATATCATAAACAATCAATTTTATCAGAATATGCTGCAGATTCGTTCGTAGATACTTCTTGCTCCATTGAATCTGGTTCAGCTTCCGACATGAGCGTTTTTCTCTAATTCCATTGTTTCTCTATTTCTTTTTCTTCTATTCCGATATTCTCACGCAATTTTTCTTCTTTATCTGGCAATAAACTGATGTTATCAACAGTAAATAATAATAATAACTGAAAAACAGCATTTACAATGTAATTTAATTTATATATCTTTCAGTTTAAAGCATTAGTTATTGGATTTACCATTGTTTCATTTAATTTAACCTTTTGTGACTGTTCTAGTTCTAGTAGAAACAAGAAGAGTTCTTTTTTGCGCAACGAATGGACTATCTATATCAACAAAACCTGTTTCCTGTATCGCTAAGGACACTGCAATTTCTGATTGTAAAATATGTTCTTTGTCTACATGAAAATTTAGGAATCGATAAGACCCAAATATATAAAGCTTATTGTACATAGTTTTGAAATAAGAGACGATAAAAATATTTATACTTGTATCAGGTAATTCACGTAGAGTTGTCTTGTTTAGTTCAAGCAATTCTGCTTGTCCTTCAAGGATGTGTTGCTTGATCGAAATATTATTGTTAGCTATACCATCAGACACGTTAGAAACATTAGTTTCAGAACTATTCTTGTTTTCTATCGAAACAATCTTCCAGTCGTCTGTCGTTTCTAAGATATTAAACGATTCTAAACGGTTCCCAGGGATCATCGAAAAAACATTGAAACGAATCTTCGCACTTACTGAAACATTTTGCTTCCATTCGGACTGTTGTACACTTTGTCGATCCTACCTAACAAGGTAAAAAAGTAATTAATTGTACATGTAAAATAAATGTCTAATTCTCATATAATTATTAAATCATTCGGATGGAAGGTCAACCGAAACTACTTCCTTTACTGATCATATTTTGGACCTCGTAACTAACTATCGCTTATTTCCACCAATTCTTGGAATTGGGAACTATTCCCACTTTACGTTACACATACAAAACAAGCGATATTGATGCCTGGTGTCGGTAAAACATCCTAGAGCTTTCTAACAAACCGCGTGTCCGAAGTGTGTGTCGTCATTATCCCGCTACTGATGAGTCTGGCGATTCTGAGACGTAAGGCAACTCTACCTTCTTATATTATTTGAAACCCTATTTTTTGACCATTAACCTACATCTTTTCTAAAAACATAGATCTAAGTATAATCACAGTATCTGGGATTGCTCCAGTGTACGACATGGATAAAAATATGTGCCGCGTGTCAGACGAGAAGACACAGCAATATTAAATCATCTGTCTTTATGTATGATGACGCAAGGACAGATGATTTAATAAATAATTCTCGAAGCAGATATGGCAAGTGTCCATATTCTTTAATTTTAATTCTCATCACTAGTAGCGCTACAGTGCAAAACCTGAATCGGTACGTCAGAGTGTGACACGGAAATTATAAAGGGGTCTTAAGATCCCCGGAAATCGTAAGATAAGAAAATACATTAAATGTTTTGCACGTATCTCGTCTGTGCCGAAATCTAAATATGACTAATCAAAGAACCAAATCGATTGTCAATACCCATGATCGTACGATTCCTTCATTATTGACATTATCGATTGAACGTTACTGGTTGAGACTATTTCGCGTTTCTTATTATATTTTTCGACGTGTTTCTTTTCTTAGACGGCGCGTGGCGCGATTTTAAGATACCAGATTCAATTCCTGGAAGTGTGTATCTTGATTCTTAATGTGGTAGTAAAAGTTCTCTCTGAGACCTAAATTACATAATACGAGCCTGCACCAGTTTTAAACAGGGTAGAAACAGTCGAATTTAATTAAAAAAGGGAAAAAAAGGGAACCGCTTTACATGATTGTACAGCTTTTATTAGATTTAAACCTAAAAAGTTGCATGTAACATGACAAGTATATGTGTCTGTATCCCTGCTTGAAAGTGTACAGTATCTTTTTACTTTTTAAACGAAATAAAATATCAAATGTTTTGGATTGAACAAGAAATTACAGTTATAATTTTCATCTTTAAGTACAACTAATTAAAATTTCAAAAGTTGACGTTGTACATAAAATATTGATTTACTAGGAGAAGTTACTATCTGTTTATAACTTTCATACATAAACATGTATTATTACATGTACGCGGTCAATATACAATGTAGAATAGGATAGACTTTATTTTCTTCGTATTTTCATAATTTTTGATAAGAGAAAGGAGGAAGGAAAAAAGAAGGACGATTTAAAGATGATTTGAGCTTGCGTATGAATACACTTGAGAAGGAAGTGCGCGAACGATAAAGTTTTCGCTGTTGCAAAATAATTTAGAGAAATGTTGGAAAATTGTTGTTGTTTCTTAGTTTCGTGGAAGATCGTTTTACGTTGCCAAATAAACAAAATTGATCGGCCAGCAATAAATATCCAAATATTAACCCTTTAACTGTGTACACATAGCGCCTTCCGATTACAATTTACTGACAAATTATCTCGCACGCCTGTTAACACTACAACAATCGACTTTTAGAGATCAATAAATTCTTCTAAAAATTGTAAACTGTCCTTGCCCTAATCACAATAGCATCATCAGCCGATCCTCGTAGCGTTCATATACACCATCTAGTACCATCTTTCAGAGAAACAATCACATTTATCACGATCCACGCTATAAAGATTGAAACCTAAGTTCGTACCATGTTGATCCACGTTTCAGAAATACATTACACAATCCCTATTATTATACGTTACAATTGGAATGAGGGTTTCTTTTTTTCAATTTAGATGTACAAAAATGCACGGAATATCCATGATAAACGACATTGTATTAAATATCAAAAAAACAATAATCGTTACAATGTTCAATTGGTAAAACAAGCCTCTGTCTAGGTTCCTTTTAATTATTTTCACAAAAATATAAATTCGCGCATAAGAATCCGCATAAGAATCCGCAGTCTATTTATAACCCGATACATACATGTTATTACGTATTAAGCGCACAATTTTTATTACTTTATCGTAACTACGTTTCATTTGTCAAGTAAAGTCACACGTCTTGTACACACCAATCCCGTTATTTTACAACGATTTTTATGTAGATAATATTAGTGTGCTGTGTACACAGCCTTATCACAGTGCGCCGCAATCAAGGTTAAACATTAGAGAACTGTATGCTTAACTTAATTTGTTCCTTCGTAACAAAGTCTACGTTGTCTTCTTTTTTATGTTCTTCTTGATGTAATTCTCTACGTAAAACGAGCCGAACATGTAGATGAACAACACTGTGTTCAGCAGAAGCAGAAACGCCAACGGCTTCGGGAAGTTGCATTCATTGAAGAAGAGTTGACCGGTATGGATGAAGACTAGGATGAATTGGACCAGCTGCAGTATCGTTATATACTTCTTCCACCACAGGTATCTGTTCATGTGCGGCCCAATCGAGGATAACATGTAATACGCGTACATGATTATGTGAATAAAGGCATTGATCAGGCCCAGGAACGTGCCATGGCCGTTCGGCACGAATTTGACTCCTACCCAAGCGCAAAGCGGCATTAGAGCGTGATGATAGACGTGAAGCGTCGAAATTTGACGATCCTTCTTCCGAAGGACGAAGAACACCGTGTCCATCATCTCTATCAGCTTGCAGATGAAGTAGAAGTGTACGGCTTTGGCCATCTGCAAGTTAGAATTTTGTCAGCGTTTACTCACGATATTCGGTCGACCTTTTTGGGGTGGGCATTTTCTATAAACGTCGCGCCGGACGCATTTGCAGCGAAGAGCATAATTGTAATTGTCGATATTTGAAACTTGTAGGAAAAAAAAAAAGAGATAAGTCATATAACGATTCAGTTGATGTTTGCTTTGACAGTCCCAGGTTCGTTTTCTTTGAAGATACCTTTACACCGTGTGGGTGCTTTCAATGAATGGAAAAAACTCAAAAGTCTTTAGAAATCACCACGATTTTGAAGATTGAAATTTTCTCTTTACAACGATCCCCTAAAACTTACTGACTTATATTTCCCGTTTTTCGTCATTTCATTGAACTTTGACCATTAGGGCGCAACGCTAGCAAATCCCACCTTAGTTTAGCGAATTATGGTAAAAAGATACCCTTATAGCTTTCGGATTGTCCGAATAGTCGACAGGCTGGCAACGGTAATCGTAATCGTACAACCATCCACTCATCAATGCCTCCCAAAAGAGGTATATACTAAGTAGCACTTGTACGAAATTATACACCACCAAGACGGTTCTCAGCTTGTACGGCTCCTTAGTCCTCATGTACCTCGGTCCGGCGAACAGACAAAAATATACATAACTAAAGATGATCATCGCCAGTGCATATGGTCCTGATGCTAGAAACCATTCTTTTGTCACTGGATCTGAAACAATTAAATCGAGGTGTTAGAAATCTTGCGTCACTTAAAGTGGAGTTTCCCGTGAGCGTTCGACTCGCGTACTGTTTTCATTTTTAACCTTTTGCACACTTGGAATTACTAAAAACTTCACTATTAACTACTGATGATTCGTCTCAATCACTGAGCTCGTTCATCCTTAAACGTGTACTTTCGTTATGTTCATTCAATATACTTTAACACCAGTTGTTAAGTGGACCAATTATTTTGTCACTGATTATAAGATTATTTCCGCGATACCAAACAAATTTAGATTACGGAGGTTTGATTATTCAGTGTCTGTCGTAGATGACAAAATTTTTCACACAATTGTCAATGCATGTGTAATTAACACCATATTTTTTATTGCGCCAAGTGTTGTTTCATCGCTCAGGTTTCGAAACAAATACACAGGAAGTTGTCGATCGAACGCAAGTGAATTCGAAGCATCGTAATTATCGAAGATAATTTGCAGAGACGAAAGATTTCGAGCACTTGCGTTCTGTTGACAACTTTCTGCCGGGGTATTAGCAACACTTCTAAGATCTTTGAGCGAGCCTTTAACAGTCAAAAAAATTGTCCGACGCTCATTGGAAATCTCACTTTCGTACAGATATTCACGCGTCAACTTAGAAAAGGCATGGGTTCCTTACGGGCTTTGTTGTACATGTGATCTTTGTACCACTCCACGATGCCCGACATTGTTCCTGATTCCTGACAAGACGGACAAAACCTGAAAGAAAAAGAAACACACGTACGTCTTAATTGATCCGGTTGTTCTTGCGTTGTGAAATTAAGGGATAAATCACGCGGACTGCTGTATACGCGATCATGTTTACGTGGCGTATACTAAACCTGGTAAAGTGATTTATAGGAATTCCGTGTTGTTAGTGCATAATTGCCTTAACGGAATCGTAGCTAAGCCTATTCATTGAACGTTCGCTCGCGCGGATCAAACTTCTTTATACATCGAGCGTTGAGAGACGAACGCAAGAGAATACCAGGCGAAAGGGAAATGCAAATGAATAGCGTCAAGATGATTAACTTAATTGGAATCGCCTTAGGCGTTTAGAGAGGAGAGACTCTTCAAGAGTCGATCGAGGAAAAAATACGAAAGTACTGTTTCCTTTAATTCGAGGAATTCTGTCAAATTATTTATTGTTATTCATTCCTCAGTCCTCAGATTTTATTAGAACGTCGATGGGTCCAGATTATTTTTAAAAATAAAGTAACCGAGCAGCGGCCGTGCTCAACCAAAACGCGAATGTCGGTTTCCTGAATGAGCGGACAGTGTGTGACAGTGAACGAAAAAATATAAATTGCGTACAGATTTACAGTCTATCGATCACTGTCAGACATAATGGCAACAAAGAAAAGTGTTACAATATTTTGAATCCATAGTTTTGTAATAGATATACGTTTCAACTTGTCATAGTGATTAGACTGCGAATTTTTATGCAAATCCATGTTACTGACAATATACACTCGTTTTAGAAAGCATTATATCTTAGATACTCTGCACATTTCTTCATATTCCGATATATAAACGCGATGTACAATAGCTTTTCTTTTTAGAATCTTGTATAACTTCATAGAAGTTCGCAGTCTAGCAATGATTTTTACATTGCAGATTTTTGCTCGCGCGACTTTGTAATTTCAAATGGCATTTCTATACGTAGAAAGATTGTCAAGGAACTGAGGGGGTTAACATCACGCGCGACAGTGAAAAATCTAGCGAAACGAAAGCACGTTCTTGCGTGAATGCACGCAAACAGTCGAATTGATCTACCTTGTTTCCAATTATAGCTCGAACTATTATCAGCGGAATGCAGCCGATGACGTATAAGTATAATGCCACGCTGATACTTTTTTTTCATACAGTCGGTAGATACCAGTGTAACTATTTCCTGCAATTGTTCCAACCTAAAATCTTTGTGAATTATACAAGCAGTGAATTATACCAACGATAACTTTACGAAATGAGACGAATCGTTACGATTTATTCATTTATTCCAAATTTACTATTTTGAAATTTTAATTGTCTCGAGTGACTCAGTTGGAAGATGTCCCAGATGATGAAAGACGAATTCAGGTTCGATCCAGGAAAGAACAGGTTCTCTAATCTAATTAAAAATCAATTGATCATCGCTGCGTATCTCGGCTTATTACTCGCATAAAATTTTTAAGTGCAAAATTGCGCGAAATGCATATGACAATGCACAATATGTACAAGCAACCAAAGTGTAGTGCTTTCTGTAACATTTAACATGCACAGCAATTTTCTATTCTATTCTATTCTAAATTCTCGAGAATGGAAATTTCAATCGAAAATTAAAGAAAAAGCAAGTATTTCAGACATTGCACAGGCATTAATTCATTTACCAATTACACAAATATCTTGTACAATGCAACTTTTAATTTCCACATAAATGTTTGTACAATTTAATCTTTTATTTTACACGACTGACAAATCAATGAGTTGCGTTTTATTATTTTCCTTCGTTTTAAATATTTGATTTTTACAAACTGACTGTATCTTGATCTGGAAACTTATTATTAACTTCAACTAGCATCAACTACGGATATTAATCACGATCAACTTTAATTGTCACTTAACAATTGACTTTGATTGTAAAAAAGTGAAGTTTGCCGACTGCGAAATATAAATAAATTGGAGTGGAGAATTATATGAGGTAAATACACGTTAAATACGTTACGCGTGTAATTACGATCGATTAAAGCGTAAAAATAAGTTTCACTTGCAACAACGTACGTACGTGTGGTAATTACGCACACATTCCTTTAAACGATTTTATCGCGAGAAACAACCTCGATACTTCACACGAATGATACAATTTCAACCAACGGATTGGATCAAAACTCGCGAATCATTGCGAAAATCTTTCTTTGTTTCGAACTTTGGAATTCACGTGCATATTTGAATAAGCAAATTTGACGCTATTATATTCTAATCAAAAGGAAAATAGAAACTGACTTTTTATCTAAGGTCGTGCTTTGGAATTAACGTGTGGCCAAGAGGTAGCGACAATCGGGCGAACTCGTCGCAATTCGGACGCGTAACGGAACGGCGAACAGGGAAACGATGATGCACCCGAGAACGATCGAGAGAACGATCGAAATTCGTAATCAAAAGCAGGTTGAAAAGCGCCTCGCGTCATCGCGGAACAAAGAAACCTCTCTCTGGGCAGTGATTAAGGAGAGGAAGAGGACAATGGAAGAGGTTACTACTCGCGGAATAAAAGATCGTGGCCGAGGGACGAGGAATGCAGTTAGGTTCCGTAGCTTGGAGCGTGCAGGCTCGAAAAGGGGGCAGAAACCTCGTTAGTGGCTACCAGTCGTGAACCAAGGTGAACGGGATCGTTAATGCGCGCTGTTTCTCCTGTTGCCCCTTTAGTTCAGTTTAACTTCAGTCGTCGGTGCGTCGACACTTGCCTGTCCACTTTCGTTATCCTCATATATGGTCTCCTAACTCGAGCTCAATGACCTCGAGTACACATCTATCTGTTGGGATTCTCCTGCATCAAGTTTTCCAACACTTCTCTCTCTTTTTTTCAAATCTCTCCGACAAATTCTCTGCCGATGACTCTGTTCGGTCCTTGTCGGATTGCAAGAACGAGTCGGAGAAATATACTTGTCGAGTATACTCGAATTCGACTAATTTTGGATTGAATACCCGATCTAGGCAGGAAATTGTTCTACCTGCGAAAATGAGTGAAGCAACGTGAAGTAACTTTCTCTTTCAAGGCCTCGTTCTCGTAAGAAAATGGATGAGCTCGGTTAAGAAATATTCAGATTCAATTTCTTTTCTTTTTTTTTCTTTCTTTTGAAAGCGAAGCTCTCCTCACGAAGAAGCTTCCAAACACGAAGCCTTGATTTTATTCCTTCTCTTCGTCCCGTTTTCGTGTGTAAAATCATCTCCCAGTCGCTTGTCTATGATGTCGCGAGACTGTAGTCTTTGGAATATACG
The DNA here is from genome assembly GCA_001276565.1 of Melipona quadrifasciata. Lineage (NCBI taxonomy): Eukaryota > Metazoa > Arthropoda > Insecta > Hymenoptera > Apidae > Melipona > Melipona quadrifasciata. Next base: position 1,985,711 of record KQ435720.1, on the reverse strand, counting down.
CAATGCACGTAAAAAAAAAAAAAAAAAAAAAAAAAAAAAAAAAAATGAAAAGAAAAAATCATTAAAAATATCCAAACGTGTCGTGTTTCAAGGCATATAGTCAGAGGAATGTTCTCCTTCCTGTCTAACGAGGAGGAATAATTCTCCACGTCCGTTTCATTGAGATTAATTATCCTTGCAAAAATACAAAATTGCATAAACATCCGCCGTGACGCGTTGTAAAAAGATCGATGAGTGGAGACACGAGTCGGAATCTCAAAGAGAAAAACAAGCGTTTCGCGATAGTGGCTGCGGTGTCATTAAATGAAATACGACGAACGCGTTTCCTTCAAATTATTTGTTCCATGTTATTCAGGCGTTATCCTTCGGTTTCTTTCGCTAGGTAAACGGTTGCGTGTTTTCATTATGGGCGAGTTATGGTGCAACGATCGCGATCGAAACTGGTCGCTGCCCGGCTAGTTGAAAATCCCACGGCACAACCGCGAACCGTCGTGGAAATTGAAGTTGATCAAGCCAGAAATAAGTCAAGCATTATATACGTTTGACGTGAGAAGAGGAAACGGAATCGAGCGGCTCTGGTCAAGGTTCATGCCACTATTGACTTCTACTATTGCTTGCATTTCTGAGTAAAATTCCACGTTGATTCTTGACGTAGGAGGGACATTGCATTAAACCGGTTGCACCAGCCGAATTCCACGCGAAACAAACACGACCAAGACGAAATACAATTACAAAATTGGCTGTGCTATTTGTCTAAACAACTATTCCATCATAATTACGTACGATTAAACTACCTGATCGCTTGATTAAGCGTTGTTTCAGGGTGAACGGCAAAACAGATATGCTTCGACAAAAAAATTGTATAATTTTTTCCACGATCAACGAGTTTGCTCTTGTTATTATATGCATGTTTGTAGAGTGTGTAGATCACCTGTACACTCCCGTTTAAAACTTTTGGAACATGTTTTCACAGTTTCAAGAAACATTTCGTTATTAATTCACAATGCCTAATGATCTTTTTGAAATATATTTTAAAATACAAGTGTTACCACTGTTCAAATTTAATATAATTTTAAACAAAATATCGAAATAAGGAGATTTGTACTTTTAGACTGACAAATTATATCAAAATAGGAGCTTATATAATGCTAGTCATAAAAAGTAATGTTTTATATATATATATATATGTTATTATGTCATATATTATATATAATACAAAAGTATAATACGATGGGCATAATAAATATGTAAAATTATGAAATAATTGAATATGTAAAATATATGCTAAATGTAATATATATTAAATACATATGCCATATTATATATATTAAATATACATTTAAAATGTAATTCATTACTATTGAACAAGTATTTTCAATTTTCTTTCGCGGGCAACAAGTTTACTTCTTTTTAATTTAACCTCGAAAAATTGCTACGAATTTCTGAACATTCTTGAAAATTTCGAAACGTCCACGAGGAAGTTGAACAAATAAGTTCACTTACAATGTTGCAATTAAAATGGTAATGCAATTTCAATGGTTTTCTTTCCCGGACTTTGTCCAGCAATGAACTTTTAAACAAGAGCATAGGTTTCGTTCGTTATTTCTTTCTCGCAACAATTTTGTTGCATTCCTACGCCGTGAGTGTGACTTCACGACGTTTGTGAGTGTTTGAAACTTCAGCTTGGCCAACGAAAAGCGACGCGGGGTCTCTCACGCATTTCCCGAGTTCGAGTATCGATAATGCGGTCATTGATATTTTAAAATACTTCACGACACAACCTACACACGCGTCCTGCCAACCTTTCGAAATATTGTACATGTAGCGAAATGACTAGCCATATTACTTAGCTTTTACGTGCGATATTATCGTCGACGCTTTTTAACATTTCAAGATTAAAGAAAATGTACGTTAAACAAAAGATGCGCATTTAACGATTCCGCTCGAATATTCGTTAGTTGCTCTTATTAAAAGTCACGCTTCTTTAGTATCTATTGATTTGAAAATTGATTGTAAGCAGAGTTGGAGAGTTTCGTAGCCTCGATATTGCCTTTGGCTAATTAACAGCCAGCCGTCGTTGGATTATCCATAAAATTT
>KQ435720.1:1957423-1972256 GCA_001276565.1 Melipona quadrifasciata | reverse complement strand
AAACAGCTCGCAAAAAATCGTCCCTACTGATTCTCTTACGTTTGTGTTTCGAGGCTCGATTTTAGTAAGGCGAGGAGAGACGTGAATAGCAGGTTGTAAATCGTGTACACGTGGCTTGACGTTGACTGGTCGAGAGAAGTGAAAACTAAACTTGAACGGACAACGCGTTCTATAATTCGATCGATCCCGAAGGTGGGCGGATTGACAAAGAGCGGCATGGATAAAATAGGTATAACCTAAAATTAGATTCTATTTATCTTTGTAATGGACCTTCATTATCCGTGTATTGCATTATGAATTTTGTATAAATTCTAAATTCAAATTAGCGCTTTTCAATTCTGATTAACAAATTGTACTTGGTTCTGTCCACCTCGGTTTCAACGTGTAAAATATTTTAATTTCGCAGCGTGATCTAATTTGATAAAAATCCCAACACTTGTTCGAGATCTGCGAAGTACATGTTACACGTGAAATTTAGAATCCCAGCAATATGGTAATGAAACACAGTCTGTATACGTTGCTCCTTTTTACTTCTCTGATTACTTCATTGTGGTTGAAAGTAAAAGAGTATGTAACATATTTCATTTCTGTGCATATGTATAGATATATAGATTCTATATATTTGTAATTTAGTAGATTATATAATTTATAACTTTTCCGATTTATTGTTCCGATACATCCTCTATCAATTTTGACGACGTTCAAATACGAAAAGAAGAGACGATAAATGATCTTGATTTTGAATAACGTCTTTGTATATAATGCAACCATTTATCACCTGTATTCTATTATATATCAAATATTTTGACATTTCATTAATACTATGATAAAATCTGTTTATTTAAAGGTTACGTTGGCCAAGTTTTAAACAAATTTAAAAATGTATATAGAAATTATTGTTTTAAAAAACCATAGTCAATTGTTCATTGCACCATATTTAATCTTTAAATGAGAAAAATTGCTAGTTTCGAATCACGTACGTACTTTCTACGCAGAATGAAAGTAAATGGAAGTTACAACTCACAATTTGACACGTTTGATGCTGTTTGAACTAATACGTAAAGAGCTAATACGTAACATTAATAGGAATGAAACAAAAGTTTAACCCATTGACACACATTTCACTTTCACAGACTGCTTTTGGACAGTATTACTTCGCAAATATTAGGTTGTCCCATAAGTTTCTTCCGCGCCACGCTATGAGTGACTCTAAGTGGCTGTTTTTATATAAAAATGCAGGCTTATCTCTCAGCCGTTTATGGCATCGGTTTCCGTCGTTCCAGAGCTCTTTCAAAGTACGTTTCGTTGATGACAAAGTCTCTTTTAAAATTTTTTCTGCACCGTTCAATATGGAGAGCCAAAAGATGCATTTGCGGCATGTTATGCTTCATTGCTTTAAAAAAGGCAATAGTGCAAAGGACACTGCAGACGAGATTTTCACCGTTTACAAGAGTGGTACTACCACTATTAGGACCGTCCGCAATTGGTTTAAGAAATTTAGAGCTGACAATTTCGAGTTGAAAGATGAAGACCGCAGCGGCCACCCAGCAACGACTGATACGGACATTATCAAGACTGTACTCACTGAAAATCCACGATATAGTGTGCGTGAGATAGGGGATGGAATAGGGCCACTAATATTCCCAAGACAACGGTACATAAGCATTTAATCAAGATAAAATATGCGAATCGATATGAAGTTTGGGTTCCACACCTATTGACGGAGACCGGCCTTATGAACCGCGTCTCTACGTGCGATTTGCTCCTCCAGCGACATGAAAGGGATCCTTTCTTAAAGAGGCTTGTCACTGGAGACGAGACTTGGATTTTATACCAAAATGTGCATCGAAAACGCACTTGGTCCAAGGAAAATAGACCTTCAACTGTTGCGAAGCCTGGACTTCATCCGAAGAAGGTTCTTCTGTGCATTTGGTGGGACTGGAAAGGTGTAGCTCCTTCCCCAAGATGATACGATCAATGCTGACAAATATTGCAATCAACTGGATCAATTGAAAGCAGCCAGTAGCAGAAAAACGGCCAGAATTGGCGAACCGACGAGGCGTCGTTTTCCATCACGACAACGCAAGACCGCATGTTGCGTTAGCCGTAAGGCAAAAATTATTACAGTTTGATTGGGACGTTCTACCTCATCCTCCATACTCCCCAGACCTTGCTCCATCCGATTACTACTTGTTCCTCTCCTCAAAAAATTCTCTCCGTGGTAAATCTTTCAAATCCATAAGCGAAATAAAAACGCACCTAGATGAATATTTTACAAGAGTAAACTTAAACAATTTTGGAAAGAGGGCATAATGAGGCTTCCTGAGAGATAGAAGAAGGTTATAGAACAGAACGGTTCATACATAACATAATAAATCCATCTTAAACAAAAAATATCGTATATTCATTTCGCATCAAAAAAAGGTAAAAATCTCAGACATTAAATTCCTTTTCAAATACAACTATCATCTCTCGGGAGTATGTGATAGGTTCGTTTTTACTATTTTAGCAAAAGCAAACACAATTATTTGCGTCATTATTTGCTATATAGTTGAAAAGTTCGCGAAGATTGGAATTGCGCAACTGTTGCTTCGATAACTGTTGTTTCGAACGTAACGTTTCAAGGTAACGGAATTACATTGCGCCTTGATAATCCATCGACGTTTCTGTTTGATTATCCTTGTACACAAAGCATACAAACGATTCAGAGCCAAGTAAAATTACTAGACATTCCTATTTTATTACTGTAATTAATATTGCATTATGTAATTATAGTACGCAGATACACATATGTCAAAATATATGATAAAGATGTATAACGTACTCAAGTTTTATTTTGCGTGGTTATCGATGCATAACAAGAATATGACGCATTTAATTTCTGAAACAAAAAGCATTGGTTATATCAAATTTTCCAAGTGTTGTTGAAAGTATTTTAGCAACGAAAAGGAACTGTCTGCGGTTAGAAAATGTTAATTTATTAGTTTCTTTATATCAAAACAAATGATTGTTTGATGAAATCTTGCCTGAAATTTGAAATTGTTTCTTTTTTTATTCGGCAACCCAGAATATCGGGCCTCTTCAGCTGCAACGTGGGATAGACCTCGAGCATTGTCTGATACTGAGCGATCGTGCCTGTAATTTGTTTTCTATCGATTCAGATGTTTGCGTATCGATAAAATTTTATGGCAAAAAAGTCATCTTCATTTGCTAATTAGAATAGTTGCTTCTGGGCCTATCAGTGAGACGAATCGTACTGAGGTACAAGTCGTGCAGTTTTTTGAATATCTCCTTATACGTTGATAATAATAGAAAACACAATTTGAATATGTTAATACGTTTGTGTCACTGTGTACTGTAACTTCTGACGTACATGCATCAGTAAATTCACGTATTCACGTTTTAAAAATTATACGGAATACTATGTTTAACATAAAATTAAATATTAATAAAGTATTCATTAAATAACATCAACATATTTGCACGTCTGTCTTACAAAATGAAGTTGATTTCGATTCAACAAAACTCTTGAAAATGCATTGTTTGACGTTTTCCATGGAACAGCAGATTTTTATGAAAAATATCCAAAAATACACCGTTGTGTGAGGAACGACATAGAGCAGAGAAAAGAAAATGCATTTCTCATCATTTACAAGGTGGAAGATGCATTTATTACGCATTATCGTCAAAGAAAACAGAGTCGGGCTAAAGCAAAAAAAAAAAAAGAGAAAAGAAGTGAAACTGATGCTTTAATGTGTGAGAAAATCGTAAGTTTTCAATCGTTCATTTTGCACATAAAATAGGATTAAGCGCGACAAATCTAGCAACTAGCTCGATGCATTCCATTAGCACAAATGAATGATATGAGAAATAATCGATCGTATGACTTGCATTAATAAATAAATAATACAAAAGTCAGTCGTACACAATCACGTGAAAATTTACAAACACAGAAACTATTAACAGGCAGAAACTGCATACGCATGATGTATAGGAGTTAAATGTATTGTAATAAATAGGAATTAAATAAATGTATAATAAAAATACACTGGCCATGTATAATAAGCAGAGAATCAAAAAATTGACAGAAAGACATTAAATGCTCTTTTATTCCAAAGCGCGACAAATCGAAGAAAGAAATTTCCTTTTAAGATTCTCTTTTCTGCCTTGACGATTTAACTATATCGTCGATAGTGACACAAAGTGATGAACTAAACTTAGACACTTCGATCGGCAATATAAAGAAAAAAGAAAATCCTCGACGATGGACCTTGATAGATACGATCCGGATATTTTGCTTTACAATAAGGCATCGGAACACGCGCTGTCGCGTAATTTTTCTGCGCGAATCGCCACATTGTGCACCCTAGATAGCATTTGCAACACGAGCTTAAGAATAGCTCTCGCCGCAGCCTTCAAAAGCGGCAAGGTTGGATCGTGTAATGCAAAAACAGCAATCCCAGCGATATAACGCGATATAAGGCTAAATGTTAAGTTGCCTGATCGAAATTTCCACGTGTCAAATCATCTTTTCGTAATTACTCGACCCAATTCTTTCGTGGCGATGAGCGCGACACGGCGCGGGCATAAAAGAAAGAAGAGAAGAAGAAGAAGCAGAAAAGGAAAATAAATGAACTCCGATTCGCGAAGGTAACCGGGCAAGATGCATTCTTCAGAGCTGAACGCGCGTCGCGAATTGTGCAAATTGCACAAGACGCTGTGAAGTAATCGGGTACGAACAAAATGTCAACATCGAGTGAAAAATTTTTTATTGTGATATATTCGCGTAGAGACGCGACATGAAACGTCGTTGAATGTAATCGAAAATCTCGATGTTGCTCACGAAAGTATTTGAACATTTTATGGAACATTTTACGAATAAATTATCTGGGTTGCGTTCAAACATTTTGACAACTTCATTAGCGCTGCGACGAGATCCGATTTATATTGGTCAACTTTGAGACGAATCTGCAAAATGTATGCAGAGATATTTAATAAAGACATTTAACGCGAAAGTATTTCGCACACGTTATAAAAGTATTTCAACAGCCAATTATCTATTGTATTAACAAGCCTTAATACATATTCAGTGGGATTATGTTTACTATGCACGCTGCACGCTAATTACATTTACAATAAATATCTTTCGACTTCTACATACATTTCCAAATTGGTTTCAAATTATACTAATACGTGGTAATGAAATTACAAAATATTTTGCGCAAAATATTTTGACAAACAATAGTGTAAGCAATACACGAACGTGATAAATTTTATGTTGATTGACGTTTACTTTTAAAATGATAAACAGCCATATTCTTTTGTAATTCTATTAAAAAAATGTTCAAATATTTTCTACAGTAATTCTCCTTTTTACAGTCACTTTTTACAATAATGCATAGCATCTATTATAACATCTATCAAGTAAAAAACTCTATTTTCCATTTAAATTTCATTTTCTTAGATAGCATTTAGAAAAATATGAATTTGCACGAATGTCCGCAATGTAACGTAATGTAACGTAATATTGAATGCTTCAATTTCGTAGAATTCTAGAATCTGGGCGAGGACATGGCGATAAAAAAATATTAAATCCTCGAAGTAACAGATGCATTAAAATTTTCCTCTCGCAGCCTCGACATTAAAACACAAACCGTGATAAAAACAAATTGATTGAAAAGAATCGTGAAGTAATGTTGCGTTAACGCAACGTTGAATAGGTTAACCTTAAGCGGATTTTTACCACGGTACGGTTGTTGCGTAGAATAACACTTTTTACGAAGAAGTGATACTCGGCGAGAAACAATGAAATCTATCGTTAATCTAATTTACGAACATCAAGACGTTCTGTTCATATACTCACTGATAATTCCTCGAAGATCAGTTGAATATCAACGACTGGCGATGCACAAGCGCGGTTTGATACAAAGCGACGTGAAAGCTCGGGGGAAACAGCCCGCGAGAAATGCCGCTGTCGCTTTAAATCAGAGGTGTGCTTGAATAAAAATGGTCAGCAAGCATCTCTTATTTAAATTTCTCTATGAAATCTTTTTATATCGCAACGTCAACGAGTCAACAATTTAAATATATGCCGAGGGGGAAGTTTACGCATTTGTCAGAAACGGTACGGTAATGAAAAGAGCATCAGAAGTAGGTATAAAGTCCTGCTTCAACGAAATGGAAACAAAGTAATTTAAATAGCAGAAATAAATCGGCGTATCTAACGAGGCAATAAACTGTGTGGTCGCTGTTTGTATACGTGGATGCGCAACCTTTGAAAAAATGAAAAATGTTAGAAGAAAAACCGAAACGTATTGAGAGGAACGATGATCGCCAAGTGACAGCGTCGAGATAAAACGAGACAAGAACCTCCGCACAGAAATCTATGAATCTATATCGAAGAGGAATGTTCGATGCGGAAGGAAGGTGCTAATGATCCGGCTGATCACCAGTCGTTGTTGTTCTCGAAGGAGAAGAAAAAAAAAGAGAGAAGATAAATCCGCAAAGGTTGCCTCGAGTGCTAGCTGTTCTCTTGGAGAGACGGGAGAGCGACGGTTCTGCGTCGTGGCGACATCTACGTGGAGGAGCGGTACAAGATTGGCTGGCAGTTCGCAGGCGCATTTCCCGGTGCATTCTCTCGTTCCAGCCTCGCTCCGAGCGGGGAGCGTCGTCGCGTCGTCATTCCTTCCCCGTGATCCATCGACGATAGACACAATTCTTTTTTCTCTCCGTACAACCTTCCTCTCGTTCTTCTTCGTCGTTGTTATTAGCTCGGTAACAACTCGTGCGGTAACGCATTCGCTTATACGTGTGAGAGCGATTATTCCGTCGAATTCTTTCGAACGGCGCAACGGCAACAGGCATCGTTCGTTTCCTCTTTGTCTCTCCCTCTTTCCTCTGTCTTCGTCTGCTCTCCTCTTTCACTACGTTTCCACTGTCTGCAAGGTTACGTTGCTAGTTCTCGTCTCTTCTCTTCCCGCACTCTCCCCCCCCCCCGGTCCCTCTCCAGGCTTCTTCAGCTCCCGGCTTCCGCCGATAATACCCCTTCCGTCCGCCGACCGATAAATCTACGTACTCACTGTCACGGTCGAAGAAAGAAGAGGTCGAGGGTCCGGAATATACACCAGCCACTTCACAGGCGTCGTCTGCTTTCTCCTCGCTTCCGGCAGTCCCCTGCCGGCGGACTCTGCGACTCACGATTCGGCTTGGAGCGCGTCGATCATGTCGCTGATCGCCAACTGTTTTCGACGGCTCACCGAGACACCGGCTAAGAACGAGGTAAACAAAGAATCACTGCCGATCCGCGCGACCCGGGCGAAGCATGCACGAGCGTTTCTCTTTGCCTCTAATTGTTCCTCTGCCTCTAATAACTCAATCAACGTTGTTCGTTGTCGGAACGCGCTCTCTTTGTTTTTTGTTTTTTTTCTCAACAATTTTTTTCGCGATACTGTATCGTTTCTGCACGCAGTTAATATTATTTATTAATTGGAGTATGTATAAACAAAGCCGGTTTTTGTGGTGCAAAGAGCATCGACGTTTTCGTTTTTTTTTTTTTTTTTGTAACAGAGGAAGATCATTCACGTGTCAAATATATTTGCGATATTAATCCGTCGTGTCATGCAATTACCGAGATACATGTACCTCTGCGCGATCGCGTAACTAATCTTCATTGACAGATTAATATCGTTTAATTATTGACTGTATTAATCTACAAGGCTGTTTAGGAAATTGCGAATGAGCAGCCGCACGTACGCATTGTAAAAATTGTAATTTTCAAAAGTGTACTTGTTGCTTCGTTATCGTTCGCGGGAAATAGATCGGGAATAGTTTATTTGTAAGAATTATTTACATTGTCAAATTTTCCACCCGAGTAAACAGTCACGATCGATTGACAATCTTCCTCCCTTGCAAGTAAACGAAACTCCGGTTCTTAAAAAGGGTTTGATAAAAAGTCGCTAAATGTTGTCGTTGCAAAATGTGGAAAAATATCAAAACGACTCGTTTGCAACAGTCTCGCCAGATTTGAAGTTGGAACGAACAGCCGCAACTACGTATCTTTTGCCTCTTTCAAGCGTAAACGGATTTTAATCGCGGAAGATTAAGTTATGCGCGACCGGTGACGAGAGGCGTCCACCCGGCAGCACTTCCGGCTGATCGAACGCCGCCGTGACTTTCGATTCTGTGTTTGCGTTGCCGAGTGACCGCGATTGAACGTCGCCCAATGTGGGTCACTGGAAGAAACCGTGACACGCGGTCTTCCGCATCTGCGACCTTGAACGCGATCGGCCCAATTGCCCGCCCGGCGATCGCGATCCACGTCCGTTATCCCCGATTAAGGGATTAAGCTCCGGTTAATTTGCATATTTTCTCGCGCGATTCTCGCCAGAAGTCGTGGTTTAACGACTCTGCTCAGATTAACTACCTCAAAGACATTAGTGGGAAAATCGTAAATCTACTTGTTAAAAATCAGCGCGCTTGGCAAATTCGAATTTGAAATGCAAAAGAAGAAGTCGATCGAGAAATGCAAGTTGAAACGTGGAGCCGAATTCGAAATCTCGAATGCTAATGGCGGTTAACGCTATTTATACATATGTATATATTACAGGCGTATGTACATTATTTCTGTGCTTTTAATAACTTCTCGGCACGAGTTAGAGAACAATGGCCTTTTTTTATCGCGTTCTACCGATTGTTTTCCAGCTGAAAGGCTACAAGGTCACCGATGTAAATCGCATGCGAAAAATCGGCGTCGCCTGCAGGAGCCTCCACGAGCTGAAGCAGAAAGCGTGCGCGAAGCTGAATGTGAGTATCCCGATGTGATTAACAGCGTTTGTTTAATCGACCGATAGTCCGATTCGTGCTACGTGAGAGACAGAGAGAGAGAGAGAGAGAGAGAGAGAGAATGTGACATTGGGAGCAAGGGAGACGGATAAAACGAGACATTTCCAAGCGGTTCGCTCGCGTTGCATGGAAACCGTACCGTGGTTCCACGCCGCTTTTACATGTCGTGATAAAAGTTGTCGGCTGAAATTGGGTCATAAAAGCCTCGCAGCTGATCCGTGTGAACGCTCCTGGAAAATTGTAACGCCCGGCTGTTCCGTCTCGCAAGATCGGTATTTCGTTACAAGTGCACCTAACCTCGTTCTTGTAAAATTACCAAGAAAAAAAGAAAAAAAAAAAGAAAAAAGCAGAGCAGCTCGTTTTCCGCATAAAATTATTCGTTCGTTCGATTCGCGTGGATTATTCAAACGTCTCCTCCGAGGCGAAGTTAAGAAAAAAATATTAATGTCACGATTCCGCTGCAAGTCACGTTTATAAATTATGAAAAATTCGGAGAGTGTTACACCAAAAAAAAAAAAAAAAAAAAAAAAAAAAATCGTACGTAACGAGACTGCTCGTCTCTTTACTGTTGTTTAACGTTTGAGACAATGTGATTTCAGAGCCGGTGGTCTGAATATTTTAACATATGTAAGGACACTACGTCGCGTGTAACAGCTCCGGCCAGTTCATCCACGTGCCCGAACGAAAAGGAAAAAAAGACAGGCGGTGAATTCGAACGGCCGGGTTACGAGAGGTGGGCAGGCACGTGCGGATAATTAATCGCGAGAGATACGGAGGATTTACATGGGGCCGCGCCGCTTGCCAGCGCTTTCGAGGATAGGTTAATCTGGTTGGTGGATCGACCTTGGAGCCAAATCGCGCTCGCCTGCAGCGTGTAGCTCTATCGAACCAGCCCGGCCACGGGCAAGAAGCAGCCCCAATGTCAAGGTCGACCGATATCCGCCTGGTGGACCGATAGCCTAGAACCAAAGTGGCCAATCCTTTCGTCGGAGCCAAGATTTTTCCGTGTTTTCGATGTGACGCGCGCGCTCCACGATGCGGCTGCTCGACGTTTGCCAGCTTCCGGCCATCACGCTGTACTCCTCCTTCGCTGTAACTGGTGCAAAACTGCGATTCCGAAAGAATTGATTGCGACGATGTGCGCCACCGAGAAACAACGAACGACGCCTGCCCCGTTCATGGTGCGCCGCACGTGCCGCCGATTTGCTCGTTGTAACTGGGTCAACTTTGTGCCTCTTCTCTTGCATGAAGGAAAAAGAAAAAAAAAAAAAAAAAAAAAAAAACAAAAAAGAACTAACAGGAGCACAACGTTACGTTACGCGGTTCGGTTAAAGGTTAACTGTCCGTGACTTTGTTCCCTCGGCATCGGTGGATTCAATGTGTGTGTGCTCGCTCGATTTCATCGATTTTTCGAACGAACTTTGCCCGGTTACGTATACGTCGAAGGACGTAACGGTTTCGATTATCTCACAATCGGAGACGCGAGATTTGCGTTGAATGGAGGGGTACGAGATTGATCAGGATGTTTGAATCCGTACCGATGACTAGTAATTTATTTTACTTGAACGTTGCATCGTTCGTCATTTGTGTTACTGGAATTTGGTTCTTCGATGTTATGGCTGTGACAGGGAGTTTCGAGAATTTACGTTAGATTTACGAAGAATTTATACCGGATAAGCTACACTTTTTAAAGGAACCTAGGTTCTACAATTCTACGAAATTTAAAGACATTGGTGTATTTGTAGTATTAGGGTGAATTGCTTGGTTCTTAATAGATTAACGAAATTGAAAATCACTTTGAAATAACAGTTAGAAATTCCAATTAAGAATTAATTTTCCTGTTTGAGAAACGCTTTGTGATCTAACAAACGACTTTATGCACCTTCCACCCATTTGTCTAAGCGATGAATTTGAATCGAAGAAACTCTCGGTGTCGTAATATCTAGCAATTAATACCATTTCGTCGCGAAGTACAAATGAACTGGGTGTACCTCTGCAACGTACACTGCCGATCAAAAGTTTGAATTATGTTTTACTCCATTTGTACTTTACATTTAATTCAATATTTCGCTGTATGCCAATTCCCGAATATTTCTTGACAATACAACTATCGACGAGTTCGTTTCCTACGTACAATGTGCTAAAATATTCACCATTGATTGATTAAAAGTGTGTGCTCAATACAAACTTAATGAGGTAGAAAGGTAAATCGGTATCGGTAAATACTTCTAAATTTCCAGGTAACAAACGATCCTGCCGAGATCAACATCTACTTGCTCGATGGTTCGTTGATCGACGAGGAAGAGTATTTTTCCACGTTGAAACCTCAGACGACACTGATCCTTCAGAAACCTGGCGAGAAAGTGTTAACCGGTTAGTGTTGTCATTTTCTTCTTATAATCGAATGTGAGCTGTATAGATTAAAATTAATTGAAATTGACGTTCGTAGGAAATATCATCGTACTCACCAATGACAAACATTTCCACACGACAAAATAATTATAACATAAGAATAACTGGATAATATTCATTGGCAAATATTAAATTCCCGGTCAAATCCATTTGCGTCTTGCTTATTTAACAAGACTTATTTAATTTTTAATAATAAGACTTTTAAAAGACTTAATTTTAGACTTTGAATAAAACTTTATTCTTATTAAATAAGACTCGTTCGATTTTTATAAAAAAAAGAAATTGTATTTTTCATTCTGGCAAATATGTTTCAATCAAACGCAAGTATTCGAAAATATTCGGAAACGTTGAAATCTCGGAGATACCAACGCATTTGTTTGAATTATACAAGGAAGTAAAATCAACGATTTCAATTCATTTATTTACGATTTAATTGTTGTAATTCACATTTGTAATACTTTAATTAATCGAAGAAATACTGCGTCCATCGCGTAGTATCGTCGTTTCATAGGCAAAGCGTGTGGCAGTCAACGTGTCAACTGGTCGTTCATTGTTCGACGATAGAACAAGCCAAGCTGAACACAGAGAGCCTGGAAACACGTGTCGTTTCGAACGGAGCCTCACGTGATCCGTTCTTTGCTTGCAGACGCGGACCTTCTGTACGACACCTTGAGGCGTGTTAACATCGATTTTCTGATTGCCGGCGAGAAAGCGTCCGAGTTCCTCACGGAAAACCTTAAAGCGAAGGTCGCTGTTCTAAATAACGCTTTGAACAAAGATGACTCGAAAACAGCGTTCAGCAGCAGGGACGAACATCCGGAGTGGTTTCACGGATTGGAAACTAACTGCGCGACCAAAGTAAGTCTTACGTCTCTGGGAAAATATTTTTACGCTCTGCTCACTTTCAAAGGATTTTTCTTTTTCTTTTTTTTTCCCCCCCCTTTTATGACGTATTTCTTATCGCCACGGCTATAAATATTCACAAAGAAAAATCAGGTTTACCTTATAGGGTGACGAGTTTGAGATTGATCAGTGAAGAATTCCAGATTTTCGTAATTCTCTTCTGTCGGGAGAATCGCGGATAAAATTTAAAGTGTCTTGTGCGGAGACTAATATTGAAAATGTCGAGTCGAAATGTTGAAAGTATCGATTGAAAATAATCAACGGGACGAAATATTACGAAATATCAATTAACAGAGTGAAAGTACTTTTAAAGATGCAAAACTGCACTTGTCAAGTTTACCGTTACTTCAATTCTTCAAATTTACAGTTAATTCGATTTAGTTCGCCTAATTTATTTCCGTTACCCCGTTAATTTACTACTGTCACTCGCAATCTCAAAGTATATTTGAATTTAATTCCCAAAGTTTACGCGTTAGTGTGGTTGGACGTGAAAATAAAGGAGAGAAAAATCGATACAAAGATACATCCTACGCATTTCCTCGGAGAAACTTTTCACCATAGATACCGTTCGGGTCGTGATCAACGATAAGTCACCCTTCGAACGTGCAAGTCGGTCTAGGTCGTCGCTTAACGTAATAGAACGAGAGGGAGTTTATTCCTTTGACGTTCGATATCGTTCGAGTTAATTAACGTCACAGCGCTTTCATTCCGGCGGATTGCTATTTATCGCGGGATTTCTTTACGAAATCTTACTACCGTCAATTCGACGGCTCCGCTAAATAGTTAATTAGTCTTAGACTTTCTATTGGTTAATGATAAATCCAGATTTCTGCACCACGCTTGTTTATTCGCGTAGGATAACACCGGATCACGTGGAAAAATAATAAATTTGTATTTTGGCTGGGAAGCTCGACGTCGATATCACGGAATTCCCGTACCTCGCAAATCCCACACCTAATCTTCGCCCGTGTCGATATATCTATCCCGCCAGGATCGAATCTACGGCGCAGATTTCCCAGATAGCTTTACCGATGAAACACGCCTCTTTCTCTCCGTGATTTCTGTTCTTTTATCACACCTCGTTTCTTCTTCGATTACGAGTGACTGGTCTTTTTATTATACCGTTGCACGGGCGGATGGATTATCATCGAAAATTTATATAGTTTTTTGAATATAGTTTAAAGCATAAAACTCACGAAACATTATAATTGGATTAAATATCATAACTAGATTTATGAATCTGCGAGAAACTTGACGATATAAAAATGCATGGGACGCACGAAACATGCAAATATACGTATAAAATGCAAAGGTGCGGTGCCTTTATATTCGTTATAACCACGACGAGAATTTTTATGCATATTTTCTTCTTTTTTTCGTACTTTCATGAATATCGTTCAGAAATTTGTTTCGTCCGCTGAATATTGCAACAAATACTCTGGCATCGGACGCTTTACGTATTTTTGCACATTGGGTAGATATCGTGCAACTTTGCAACTTCGAGTATCCCATAAATATCCACGGTCTAGTTGCAAAATAACTTTAGGTTAGGCAAGTGTGAAACAAACTTCCATCAAGATTTCTTTCCCGCGTTCGCGAGAGTCCGAAATTTGCATAAAAATCCACAACCTAGTCGCCAAGAGCACTACGTCCTCCAAATACCTCGCAAATCACTTGCATTCCGTTGCGTTCTTCGGAATTCCGCACGGATGCACGAAAAATCCACAATCCGTCGATTGTTCGCCGAATACATTCGCGTTTGGCCAACAATGCGATAAACAAAGGTGGTAAACTCGCGACCTGGATTGTTCGAAATTAGCTTGGACGAATGATCCATTGTTCTTTGTGATAAACAATTCGATTCTGTTGCCGATTTACCGAAAACAATGGCGCAGCTCCGTTTTGATTATAGAACACATTACGTTCACAATAGGGCAATGTCGGTGTACACTGACCCATTTTGATTTGCCACAGGCGAGATTGTTGCCATTTACGGCGCGCAGGAGTTAAATACGAGCTTTTCCAGCCTGTTGGAACGCGCGTCGTGTTGTTTGATTAATCCTTTCGCTATCACGAAACCAGATACATATCTCGCGCGGGGTAACGGTATTTATATATATTTACAGACACACGCGCGTGTTTTACGTATGCATTCTTTAGCGTTTACAATTGAATGCTTCGAGATATTCCGTTCCGCGTCGGTTTCAAAAACTGGTTAGCTTCCGCGAAGCAATTTCGCGTGTGCAACAATCGCGCGGAGATTGAAAAACCTAATCAGTCCCCTTTGCTCAGTGTGATGATCGTTGCAAACGGAATGCGTCAACGCTAGCATACGAAATACAATTACGCTTTCTCTTTTCTAATGTAACGAAAGTTCGACTACGACGATTCGAATAACGCAATTTGTAAGTGAGTGTAAATTATTAAGATTGAGACAAGTGTCACGAAAGATAATTGACGTTCAATCGAGAACGTATATAGACTGGACGAAAATTAATGAAATTAATCATTTTTGCAGGAAGCTTACTTGCATCGTAGATGCCAGGACAGGATACGGGGTTACTTGTACAAAACGATCGAACAGATCAGATCGTCGGACGTGTTCGCGAAGGATCCACGAGCCAGAAAGCAACTGTTATACGCCATAGCCTTCTTCAAGATGCAGCTGAAAGAGGAT
>KQ435720.1:1931047-1947371 GCA_001276565.1 Melipona quadrifasciata | reverse complement strand
ATGATTCATCGAGTTCGTTCGAGCGCGCGCTTCCGCGCCTCGCGTTTCGCCGCGTGTCCGGAAAGTACGCGCGACTCGTCGCTCGAAAACGATTCCGCGCAACAAGCCAACGTATCTGCCGTCGTATAAGCCGCGTATCAGCCGTCCCCGAGCACTTGTCCGTTATTATCAAGCTTGTTGCACAAACGCGATAACGATAATGTCTCACGGTGGACGTTGGCTCGTAATTGCGACGGAATTCAACGACCGGGCCGAACTGCGAGTAGGATTGGTAATCGTCACGCGTATCTGATTACTTCCATTCTTTTTCTCTCTTTTTTTTTCTTTTTTCAATTTTGTTGAATTTCTCTCTGGTATGCAGAGTGGTCTTTGCAGTTTCATTCTTTGATCCCCGATCGAACGGATCGTTTGAGTTCCGTTTCATTTTCATTTTCAACACTTTTATTACGTTGTCCACGTAGTATATGAACGTGATAGAATTCCATTTTAAAGGACGTTGCCTTGAAACTTGGAATATTCAGGAATATTCGTGATCCCGTGGGGATTGAAAGAGTTAATTGCAACAAGCCTCACCTTCTCGGTGGCTGTTGGAACTTTGGTTCGACGAAAATTTAACATTTCGTTCGCTCAACACTTTCTTCGAGACGTGATATGACCCATCGGAGTTAAAAGAATTAAAACTCGGCGTTGGCCAATCTCAGCTTAGCTTCTACGCCGCTTTTTTACATCTCGCGTCACGTAATAAAACCGTAAAAAGGAGAGAAAGAGAAGAATAAAAGAAATCACGAGGAATTCGCGCTGGCGTTTCAACGGAAACGAGGAAAACGGGAGAAGATATCCCGGTGAAGTCGTAGATTCCCAAGCACGGCCATGCAGCGCGAAGAGCATCTCGTTCCACTGAATGGTCTATCTATAATTCATTAACACCCTGCGTTTCTTTACCTGCAATTCTGTCTTTTCAGCCGCACGCCTCGAGCCGGTTTCACGCATTATGAGGCAGCCTGTGCATCGAAAGCAGCCGGTTCTCTCGGCCTGTATACCTGAACCGGCAATAACTTTACACCGGAGGTCCCTCCGCGCCTTTCAGAAGCTTCCTCTGGAAAAACTGGCAACAGTATACATGCCATCGACGAACCGTTTTCGCCCAAGAAACTTCCCTTTCTCGCTGAGACCTGTACCCTGCGAGTCCCCTCGAGAGCGACGTACGTATGTTACAAAAGGGAGTCTCTCTCTCTCTCTCTCTCTCTCTCTCTCTCTCTCTCTCTCTCTCTGGACAACCCAGGGACACGAACCTTTCTGTTTGTTCACGCGCTTTCGCTGAAAATATCAGTTTTCGAATCATTTTTTTCATCCTTTCTCCTCCTTCCTTTTCGCCGACTGTGCCGCTCCTCTTTTTCCTTTTCATTTTCCGTGCTCGTTCGATCGCCTACTCCCACGCTCGTCGATAAAACGCCAACCGTGTCATCTCTAAACCTGGGCACCGGGTTTTCATAAATTTGCTCTGCCCGTGTGTTCGGTGCCGCGCTTCCTTTCTATGTTAATTTCTGCCGGATCGATCGGATCGTTTGTATTTTCACGACGCGACAATCCCAGTAACGAACCTCGCTGGCGAAAGAGGGACCCTCTCTCCCCCCGATCGAATCTATTAACATTCTGTTGCGGAGTTTCGATGCTTGTTGCGTGGGCAAAGCCAGAGCTTTAATTGCATTACGCGCGCCGCCTTTGCGTCAAAGTGAATAAAAGTGTTAAACGAACAAAGGCCCCCCCCCCCCCCCCCTATTCCGCGATATTTTCTCGTGTTGTTATTAAACCGCAGTCTACGATCGCTTGTTTCACCGAAGTTTCCTTTATTTCTTGCCCGCTCTCCTCTTCATCTTGGCAGATTTTTTCAACCCGACGCTTTATTGTTAATTAAAGCAACATTTATTGATTTTCGATGCGCACTGTGATCCATAGTCTATCAGTATCCGACTATTGCATTATATTTTTCAATTTCAGTGTTCCGTATCGTACACGTAAAGATTAAATTCTCTGTCTTTCTCATTGAAAATTATTGTTTTCCTCTTTCTTAACTTAATGTCGATATATTCACACGTGTGATTATCAACGACGATTAATTTGTAATTTAATGAATTAGATTCCATTGAACTGTACCTTTGGAAAAAGGAGGAAGCTTCTTCTCACTGAGATTAGCATTTAGAGTGTCTTCGATTTGAACTTTGGAATGAGATCCTCTGTTATTTAGGACGTAATTCGAAAGAACGTGTTGAATCGAATTTAGAAATTAGCCATGAGTACGTGTATAAACTAATCCGAACGATTCTAAATAAATTATTAAACCATTATTTACTGTCTCTGGTCGAATTTTACAATAGTTGGGTTCATTTTTACTGGGATGGAAGCATAATTGTAATATTCGTTAATTTTCTTGCAACACGGTTTCAATTGTAAACGTCTGTGATATAGCGTAGTTTGAATACTCATTCGATCCGACGATAAAAATCGTTGCGAGATAAAGAAAGAAGGGTAGCTGGCAGGATGAACGAGGAACGAGGAACGTGACAAAAGTGAGTAGACCGACTACGTGCATCCTACTTGTTTTTCCGCGGAATTAGATGCCCCCGTATGGAGCAGTTGGAAATCCGTGTACCGTCTTCGCGCTGCCATTGCAAGTTTATTGCCGGCACCAGGAGGAACATTTTATTCCGTCTCCATGATCTGGCCACGCTCCACCCCGAAGATGTTCTCTCTTCGTCCCCTCTACGCTTTAGAAACTGCTCTAGCTAACCGTACACTTGTTTCTCTCTCTCTCTCTCTCTCTGTGGAGCAAGAATTACGTATTCCAGTCTCTTCTGCCTGTCAAGAAGAAAGATATCGCGGCGAACTTCTCGCGGTAAATTTGCTGATTAGAAACTCGCAGGTAAATGCTCCAGCTTCGATGCAACTCTCTCTCTCTCTTTCTCTCGTTCTTCTCGACTGGTACATCATTTCGTCCTCTCCTTTCCTCTCTCCTTTTTTATCACCGAAAGTGATTTTAGGGGGTAACCCAGGAAATCGGGCCTCTTCAGGTGCAACGCTGATGCAACGAAAATTAGCGATTGGTTGATTTGGGTCACGTGACTCGTGAGGAGGCGTGGCCTCGAGTAGGAGTGGCGTTGTCTGGTTAGTTTTGTATCGACTCAAATGTTTGCATATCAATAAAATTTTATGGTAAAAAAAGTCAGAACAGTTACTTCTGGGTTTTTCAGTGAGACGAATCGCACTGGGGTACAAGTCGTGCAGTTTTTTTTATTTTCTTTTTTTTTTTTGTCACTCATTCCATCTTTGTATCCCGTTCATTTTTCTTTCGAATCTTTATCCGACTCCCACCGCCATCCCGATTCCACCCTTTGTCCCGAGCGTGGCGGCTTTGTTCCCTTCTAAAATGGCGGACACGCAATCGCGCCGGTACAAAGTCACACGCGGACAGTCAGTTACAAGGGATTTAGCCGGACGTAATTGCGATTTAAATGTCTTATTGCGGCACGTTAGCCGCGGAGCATAATTTGGAACGGCCTCGCGTGCCTGCCACGCTCTTTCGTTTTCGTCCCAGTTGCGGCGCCGCGGGTAGCGAACTGCACAAGCAGTGCTTTGGTAATTCGTTTTGAAGAGGGAGAGAGAAAGTCGAGAGGCGCGGCGCTCGAGTTCGTTTGGAAGAAGAAATTTTTCTAGCTCTTCTCTAGCTTAAATGGTTCACGATGGTTCTCTTACTTTTTCACTTTGCGAAAGGAGAAATTCAAAATTTTTTTTGTCTGCGTAAATATCATTCGTCCCGCGATGATGATTTCGTCGATGTCCGATCATTAATTTCTCAACGTTAACGCAACACTTTTGTAGTGTTCCTTTCAATCAACTCGTGTTAAAAAACATTCTGTCTTTCAGCATCAGGGTTACGAGATTGAATTGTTATAACTCTAACAACAAATAGAATTTTTTGAAATTTCAAGAAATTAGAACTCTCGTATTGTTTCAGAACAGTATTAGATTTAGGAAGTGTATTATACGTTTGTCACAAAATAGAAAAAAAGAAACGCGCAATCTATCCAATATTAATTGGAGTTTTGTTATCACGTATATAATAAATTTGTCATATCGCGTATAAAAAGATACAAGTCTCCTAAGACTTTCGAGCCGGAGTGTTGATATTTGCTGGCATGGCGAGACGCGAGTCGCTCGATGAAATCAGCTCGGATTACCAAAAGTTTCGCGGTTAGCTCGAGTGGCGCGAGTTATCGTCGGCCACTTCTACGAGACGGCCGTTTCTCAGCTGCAAAACGATTCCACTCACAGAAAGAACGCGGAAAAATTCATAACTCACTTGGGCCCTACGTGTATTTACACTGGTGGTAGTTACACGAAAAATGCCGCTACCGTTCGCTAGCGTGTACACATCAGAGCACGACGCTTTTCGAGAGCTTCTCGCTCTGAATCGCGATGGAGAAATAAAAATGAAGTAAATAAGGGGACGCAGGAGCGAGTGTATCCCTGTGAGTCTCTGTATCTGCAAGCAAGTATCGGTAAGCTGTTAGCGAAATGAACGACGTGACGAGGGATTAATCCATACGATACCTGAGAATTATTTACTTCATTACTGGCGCTCGTTCGATTACGTCGAGCCAATTTGTGCCTGGTGTTGTAAAATTTTATCAAATGATGCGACGCACCAAGTCATCCAGGTGTATCGCGCGTTATTATCTCTCGACGTGTCTCGCTTTTTGCAGGATTAAGAACGCTTTGATATCTCACTGTTTCGCGTTATCGCACATATTGCAATGACGATGGAAGATGAAATTATTGATTTATCGTGGCAATATAAGAGTAGATATTTTTTTTTTTTTATATTATTAAATACTCGTATGTAGGTTATTACGATTAATATTTGCCGATTTAAGAGAGGACAATTTTAAATTTTACATTTTGGAGAAAGATTGGAAAAGCGTGGAATTGGATTTCGTTAAAAATTTATTATCCACGTTGGACAGACTGCAAGCTATTATTCGTCAGGAAGGAAAGCCCATGAAATATTAGCAGTAACGCGGACATTTGTCAATAGTATTGTATAAATACTTTTATTTCATCAAAGTGTTACCGTTGCTCGAATCTTGTTTCATTGTAAGTTACCAAGTAATTTGACAAACGTTTGTTGCTGAGTATCTGTGTAGAATATACAATCACATATATATTCAAATATATATTTAATAGTGTAAAAGATATTTAAACGTTTAAACTGAGATTCTTTAAAATGCTTTTCACCGCGTTTCCTCGCTTGCATATTTAAAACTCGTATCGAGGATCGATATAGAGTTGACGAGATTTAAAAATTTTAAATTCAACTGAATAAAAATCTCAAGACACACCAAGCATGGTCGTTAAATCCTTATCTCATTATTAACAGCGAACTTTATACTTTTGTTGTCAGCAAGAGAAATTGAAATGGAACGAAAGCACAAAGACGCAAGAAATTTCCACAAGATTCAAACAACAGTTGAATCTGACTTTGGATCTGGTTGGATCTGGTTAACGTGTCCAGTTTCGTGTAGTATCGCAACGATACTGTACAATTGCCGAAAAGAAAGTGCTGACGCACTCTTGAGGTTAAACACGCAAGGAAATCACTTCCTCCATCTATCGCGGGGCATCTTCGTCCTCAGTGGAAGCGCATTAATAACACCGAACGTGTTTGCGCGCGGCTGAGCACTTTGGACCAAGTTTGCGCGCGCCGTGATTCCACCGCCGCGGTTTTACTACGTGCACGGACGGCTGATTATTTGAAAGCCGTGATTCCCGGTGACGCTGCCCTGTCATTCCGCGTTTAATTCTTCAAAGCGCGAGACAGAGGGGCCGAAAACGCGGAGAAGAGCGATTTGGCGCACACGGGCGTTACCAAATTTGCGCGATGTGTGCCGATGAAAAATTCAGCAAGTTGGCCGACGTTCGAACGCCAGTGCTGCGTCGCTGCGCTACGGCGCGGCGACATCCTGAACGGAGAATAATAAATTTCTGATGGAGAAAGGTATTTTCGTGCCAGCGACAAATTCGACCAACCTGCTCCTGTGTACCGACACAATCTTTCTATTCATTTTATTCCGTGCACCCCCTCTCTGCTCTCCTCTCCCCTCCTCGGTCTCCCTGGTTCAGCTTTCAACTCCCGTCCGTCGATACAGAAGACCAGAACGAACGATTATCCGGGGAAACGGCGTTTGAACGTTTCTTGGGAAAAGCGAGAATGACCTTTTGTTCCAGATTCCGTCGAGAGAATTCATCGTGAATACTTTATAAAATTATCGAAATTAAATTTATTTAGAATCACTTGGAACAAACATCGAGAAAGTGATTCTTTTACAAACATTTGATGTTCGTTATTTTAATACTACACACTCGCGCATTGGGTAACTAACTATAACTAGCAAATTCTCTAGTTAGACCGATCCGGCGGTGTTGATTAACAGAACGAACAATGAAGAAAACCCGATTTGAGCGACAGTTGCCAAACTGTGTTCTAAAGCAAAGCGAAGTAAGACCATAGTAACTAATCTTAATTAAGAGCAAGATGTTGATATTGACTGATCAAAACTTGTGTGCGTGGTATCAAAAAGAGAGAGAGAGAGAGAGAGAGAGAGAGACGGCACGGTTTAACACGATGGGTGAAAATTGCACGCGAAAGCTCGTTGCAACGATCGAAGAAAATTCATCGGGGAAAGTAGGACGTTCAGGAGAAAAGTGCGCGTCAGTGTACTTAGGCACTACTCGTAAATTACCAGAGGGTGGAGCAATATTACCACGGTCAGGCACACACAGTACGTACACACGTAGCCAGCTGCAGCTACTTTTACCGGATACATGCAAACTTCTGACGGATCGTTCTTAAAGCGTGCAGCTCTTTTTCCCCCTGCTAGCTGCGCAGAATTTCGCACACGGATCACGGATCGGATGTTTTACAGGACGACGCCATAGTGGGGTGTTTGGTCGATCTAACTGGCCGAAACTCGTACCACTTTACGCTGGTTCCCGACTGATTCCCGATCATAACATTCGTAACCAATATACAGAGAAGGTCTCAACTTCGAAACGTATAAAGTATGAAAATTAGCTGCAGATATCTGAAGGCCAACGTGCTTCGTGCAAAACGAAACACTCGTGGCGGACCGAGCGCTTAGATCCTTTTGTACTTTGCCGATTATTACCGCTAACTGAGAGGAAGACTTCGATTTCAAAATTGTGTAAGAATTTTTTGCAGACATTTGCTGACGAGTAATTTGTGACAAACAGTTCATATTGTGGCATATGATAAAAGTGTGCGAAAATATGAAGAGTATGATACTCGACTCGGCTAGATTCCGCTCCAATTTAGCTCCGCTGCTATTCGAAAGGACATTTCAAGTTTCCGGAGAGTCTTCGAGTTTCGATTTTCCCGATAATTCCCGACAATCCCGCGAGTTCTCGGAGAACAACCGAGATATTTCGTGTTTCTTGAGAAGGTTTCGTCGGTGAAGTGTAAAAATATCCCGTTCAATTACGAGGCTTCCAGCCTCGGGGCGTGACTTTTGGCTGAAAACCCCAGTGTTCGACGTCCCACGAAGAAGAAATTATTCCAGGATCTTTGCAAGAAGCTCTGGGCGGATCATTTCTTCGTGTGGTTTGTTGCGAATCAGCGATCGTCAGCTCTTGAGCCCAATGAACGTGATACGCTGCACAGTGGCACGCGAAAGTTTCGAATACTCCATAGACTCCTTTTGTGAATACATTATGTGTTTTACACGAAACACACTGTTTCGTCGGGCTTACCATGCGACTATCAGGATTGTAATAGCGAAGTCTGAAGCAAATTTGCACATTCAATGCAACCCTCGTTTGTTTCACGCTTAAAATAGCTATTTTATCGTTGCACTCTAATTTTTTTATCACTTAACGAGACACGATTGAAACATGATTTTGATGCAATTTCCAAAACTCAAATTGAAAATGTATAAATACGTAAGATATATTTGGTAAAGAATGAGTGTACAAGTGACCATCGTTGTAGCAATGAGTGTCAAAAATGGCCCCATTGAATATCCAGACTTATTGACCGTGTACGGACTCACGTTGGTACCAATACGATGGTTCGAGCTTCCTATATTGGGCAAATGAAGGACCATCTCTTTGAGAGGGCAATTTATTAGCAAATGAACTGTACGCAATATATCTAATTCCTCTCTCCCTTTTCTAATTGTTCGATTAACGTCGTGAATTCGACTTAGTTCGTAGTCTAACAATCCGATAATTTAATCGCAGTATAACGAATCGCAGTATATCCAACGAAATAATTATTTTACGATCTTACAATCAAGTGTATCAGACTAAGTTCATCAAATGGCAGACACGTACCGAGATATTCGCAATAAGCGCATGAATGTTGGAACACGCTCACGGTCGTTCGCGTCGTGTCACCGATAAGAAAGTGAACCGGTTGAAGTTCACCGCGTGATACGCGTGTATGACGTAGCCTGACCATATTCGCCGGAGCGTTGTCGCTTTGAAAGGCGAATGGGGAAAAATGGTGGAAACGCGGAGCGACGCGACAGGTCTTTTTAGGTCATGTGTTAGGTATACACGTGAATTCATCATGGAATCGTGACTCGGACCGTCGGAACGGAAAAGAACCACTCAACGTCGTATATTTCTGGCCCGCGCAAAGTGGCAGAAATTAAATTTCCTGCCGTGGAAAGGCTCTCGCGCGTCTCTGTTCGGCCGAACAAGGAGAAAGAAGAAAGAAAAGAAAAGAAAAGAAAAAAAAAAAAGGAACGGCGTACGAGCCTCTGAAAAGCACGCGCGCGAAAGTGTGTATACCGCGTTCGATGGAATTCCTTTGATTCCGCGTTTGTCTAACGAAGAAATCGAGACGCGTAGATTTGATTTCTTGGGCCGAACCGCGGCGCGTACGAACGACGCTACTCTGCGTTTCGTTGCCGCGAGAGGGAAATTTTTATCAAAGCACGCCAGTGGCGAAATCCCTCGCGAGCGCGACATGTGCTTTTTACGCGGCAATAAAGTCGCGAATACCGTAGCGAATAAAATTAACGTGGAAACGCGAGGCACCGCTCTCTCTCTTTCTCTCTCTCTCTCTCTCTCTCTCTGGTCTACAAACTCGCGATTACTCGAACATTTATGCAACGAATCGCTTTCACGGAAGCAGGTCGTGTTCTTTATCTGTGTCTCGCGAGCTTTTTTTCACGGTTGACTTTGTCCCTTTACGACGTGATAAGTTTAGGACCACTGTTGATGGACGTGCAGTTTATCAAGTCCCGTTCTCGCCTTGTAAAAATATTTCGTCCACACTAGAGCAAAGCAATGTGAACCGATATTTCGTTGGAACAAATTATATTATGTTTAATTTCCTTGGATCTTCATTAGACGAACATAGAGAACACGGCTCTTAATTTTGAAGGGAATGAGGATGTGAGGGATGCGTGGAAGGGATTTGAAGTTGTTGGAAGGACGATGGACTGGGGCTAGTGAGAGAGAGACAGAAGGTTGTTGATGCATTTATAGAATATAGAATGCGTTTCGTCTCAGAGTCATTGCCGAGACTCATCATTGGGGGAGCTGATGGCAGCGACGACTCGTTAACCCCAGACGCTTGTTGTTGCAACTACCACCCGCTACGGTCACCCATCCTAGCGGTGTTTCGCACTCTGCTTTGCTTAACGTCGGAGATCGGTAGGATCTCGACTTGCGGCTTGTTCGAAACTCGTAGTTGAGGAATCCTAGGCCGCTGCAGTTTCCTAATTTCAGATTCAGAAATGCCCTTCCATTCCGAATTAACACCACTAAATTGTTAATTAATTTTCCATCGAAATCTTTCTTTTTCTGAGCAATCTTTCAGCACGCTCGTGCGTCTTTGTTGTTCCTTTCCTGTTCCTTGCATCTTAACCTCTCTATCACAAATCTGCTAGGTACGTGGTGAACCAGCGTTGAACCACGAGAAACAGTTTAATAATCGACGAGCAGTGCTCGCAATCGTGCATTTACAGTCTGCCTAATATTTCCCAATAAGGTGGAATCTCATTCTTAAGAGGAATCGTGGAGCCGGGATGCTGATCCGCGAGACAGCGTCGCGAAGACGCGGCCTTGCAAGGTTTCGCGGCGGTGCCGAGGTCAATTTGCATAATCCCCACAATCGGGAGCCTTTCTCTCGTGGCCTTCTCCCTTGTCGGCGATGCTTCGTCACCAAGGGGGAAGACGAGGTCTTCCTTCGTCGGAAAACCCGTTCGACGAGACACACCGGCGGAGAAACAGCGGCCGGCTCGGGGCTTAAGAACGAAGGAGGTCAAGGCTCCCGCGGCTTCTCCTCTTTGCGTCGGCCCCCGGACGAGTTCGAGTTCGAGTTCGAGTTCGAGTTCGAGTTCGACTCGGTCGCACGGTGGAAAAATCTTAAATTCCGATCGGGATGAAAGATTCATGAAACGGTCGCGTGGCGCGGAAGAACAGGACGCAGTTACCGCTTACCAACGGCCGGCCGGCTGAGTAAATTTTGGTTTATGTAACAAAGCGGCAACCCGGGCGAGACGGGTTGTCCGAAAGCCACGGGAAACCACGGCACCGTTTTACGCGTATACCCAGCGGGTCCGACCTCGTTCCTGTTTTTACGGCTTCGATCTGCCCGCTTATAAAATCGTCGCGGCGCATCCGTCCGCCGAAAGGCTCTCCCCGGCCAACGAGACCAGCTTCAAAGCTTCCGGTAATTGCGCCCTCTTTCCTCGATCGGCCTCCGGCGCGACGTAACGCGCCGAACGGGAACGTCTCGCTTGGCTTTTCGATTGTAATTTCCGAGACCGCACCGAGAGCTCGCTGATACCTGTCACCTAATGCCCTCGCGACCCATCTTCTCCGAGCGTACTTCTATCCGCGTTGTTCCGTGTTGCGCAAAAACGGCAGAAAACAGTTCCGGTCGGGCGAGCAACAACGGCAAAGGGGATGTTCCCCTTGAGCAAGAATCGGGTGAACCGGGACAGGTAACGCGAGTCGCTGGTTGTGAATTTCTGCTTTGCAGTTACAGAATTTCCTGTCGAGTGGGATATTCGAGCAATTTGTCAGCTTTCGTGGTTGAAAGCTGAAGAATTTCGCTCGTGCTGTTGCCGAGCTCTACCAGCGCGCGAGAAGATTCATTAACTTCTTAATTGGGCAACTGTATCGGGTCCGACGATGTAATTCGTTGTAACGTTTCCAAATGTGTTCCGCGCTGTATCGTGGAAAGAGTACAGAGATACGCAGTAACGTCGATAATGCGCAGATAATAATACATCGCGAGAAATTGAGACTGCGTCTGAATTGCACATTGGCGTTTATAAGAGGATTTTTTATTTTTATAAAGGAGCGAGTACGAGAAATTTCGTGCAAACGAAAGGTGCGAAACGACTTTTGGAATTATACGCGGGAAAGTCAAGCTCCATTCGTTCGCGTCAGAAACGATAAATCTGTGGATCAACGTTTCGCTAGATGGTTCGATAAGAGGCGGCGAACTTTTAAGCTCGGGCGAGATGGATTTTCGGAATCGTATTGGAAACTCCATTGTAGCTTAGCTCCCCGGTTTAACGTCGAATTAGCCGATTGGGGAGAGAGAGAGAGAGAGCGGTCACCATCGACAGCCGATGATTATTGGGAATAACGATGTTTCCCCGTCGTATCGCTGATCGTTATAATCGTTGATTGTTTCGCGACCATTTTATTATTTTGCTGTGTGTATCGTCGTATACCCGGGCCGGGCGACGTGTTAACTCGATTCCGAAGCAATCACGAATGTTCCTGTGTATTTCGTATGCACGAGACGCATCGAACGATTTCACCGACTCGTGTAAAACGTTTTGCCCGATTAATCTTCCCTTTTCTTGCTTAGCCATCAATCAGTCATTGATTTTCGATCAACTTCCCCTTTTTACGCAACGAGGATAAATTTGTGCCTATCACCGTGGAGGAGAAAAGTTTTACTGTTTGTGATGGTCGAAAAGATGTGCGCAATTTTCTTGTATTTTAAAATGATTAAAAGAAAAAAAAAAATAGACATGTATCTTGCGAGATCCCTTTTAATAATTAATCAGTTAATAAATCTAACGGAATAGTAATTCTTTTGACAATCAATTAGTGACAAATTTAGATAATCGGACTTTGTTTTCTATCGAAGAGTTGCATTCACCTAACAGACAACCGAGTCCCGGCACAAATTGTTCGGAGACGAAGCATATAAGCAACAAGAATTTAAAAATACGCGCGAACAACGTTGCGCAAAGAAGCGTGATTCAGTGACTATAGAATGTTCTGTGTAAAGTGAAGTATTCGAGTTAAGAGTGCTTGTCACGTGTTCGTTGTTGGTTATTCCTCCTGTTTGACTAATAATTACGTGGCGTGTCGTTACATTTACTTCGCGCCGCGGTTCGACCGCAACGTTAACGCGATTTTCCTCGAAAATTACAATCACGGCGTAGGTGGAGGAACAATTATGAGCGTTAGCAGCGGCCTCGAACGAATCAACCCCGTAAACCATCGCTGCTAACGAGGAGAATGTCACAACTTCGGATAATTTTGCGACTCGTTTTGCCCTTCTATCCTCGATGATTTGCGGTGGCGTTTTATCGACTACTGATTTCTTCGCCAAGCACACCGACATACGCAGATTTTTGCACAGTTGTTTTGCACGAACGAGCGACAATTAGGTCGAATATTTGCGGCGTTTCAAATGAAACGAAGACAACTGGAGACTGTCAAGCGGATGTCTAATTGTGAGAACAGAAGCGTTTACTTCAGCTTCCTCTTCCATTTCCAATTTCGATTTGGATCGAACGACCCAGTACCCTTTAATGTACACCTGAGGTCATATTTAAGCGAACGTTTTAAGCGCAAAAAATAGCAAGGAAATATCTGGTCGATTAATTTTCCTTTTTTTCGTTTACCTCGAACGAACACACGCGTTCAATAAATATTCGATACAGGTTACGGAAGCTAGAAAATTATTCTACCAATTGAACATCCTGTTTCGTCCAATTATTCTTTCTGAGTAAATAAACGAAGGGGAAAAGAGTAGATTCGAAGGACGAGCGTTGTATTTTTTCTACCATTAAGAAAAAGAAAAAAGAAAAAGGAAAAAGGAATGAGGAATGAGGAATGAGGAATGAGGAAAAAAAAATGGAGTGACTCGTACGGGAGCGCCGTAATGATTTGTCTGTGCAGAGGAACGCGTTACCAATTATCAGTATGAAGAACGTTCAAATCGTTGGGAAACGAGTTGGCGCAACGCACGCGTTCAACGTGCTTCCAACATTTGGCATCTCTTCGAAACGCGGGCAAACAATCGCGCTGACCAGAAAACACGTTGGCTCTGTGTGTATACACATGATTGTGCATGCGCTAATTCGCGCTCAGCCAATCCTTCCCGAGCTTTTTCGCCCCTTTCAAAAGCGGCTCGTTATGGAATATTAATTGTCCGGCTTTATCGTAACAGCGGAACAGCATTATCCTCGGTGTACCATCGTTTCGTAATTTCGCGGCGATTGCACGCGCTGTTCCACGGATGTTTCCCAAATCAAAAGCATCGCGATACAGACCGTTGTTTCTCTATTTCGGTGCATTTTTTTTTTCTTTTTTTTTTTTTTTTTTTTTTTGGGTTTTTTTTTTTTTTTTTTTTTTTTTTTTTTTTTTTTGTTTCACGTTGCTTTTTCGTCCTTCCGTTAATCCATCGGTGCAAAATCGGCAGACATACGGAGCGAAGCGCATTTCCCTGCTTTCAAATTACGTATGGGTTGATGCGTATGAAATGTCGTTTCTCTAAAGTTTTGAATTTCAATAGAGCATGGATTTTCGCGCATTTAAATTTTAAAACGTGAAATTGCATCGAGCATAATGTGAAAAAATATACATCGTGTCCAATATTTAGTTAGCTACATGATTTATAATATTTAGTATATAATTTTAATTACAGGTATCTTTGCAATATGCTCTTGTCTTACGATGAAATATTTTCTTTTTTTTTTTCCTGATCAGATTTTACGTTTCATTTTCGGTATCAAATTATCGCAGTTACGCGTATCACTGAACGATAGGAAATTTAATATACTTGGATAAAAATCAGTTGATATGCAAGTGCTGTGATAAGTATAACGGCGCGTAAATGTTTCTTCTGGCCAGTCTGGTTAAAGACTCGCGCAGAGAAAAGGACACATTTCGTGTCCACTATCCTAATATTAATCGAACACTGTAAAAAGCTCATTTTTCTTTAAATAGAAAGAAAAACGGAAAATTCTTTTCCTATTTGAATGCTCTTTCTCAACGAACGGGTGTGTGACGCTTTACACTTTTAACGTTTTCGGTTCCAGACGCAAAACTTTTAATTCTAATCATGCACTTTCCACTACGTGATGTCAATCTCGTGATTTTTTTCGTACCGATAACATTGCTCCGAGGCAGGAACAAGAGATCCAAACAAGAGAACATTTCTGACACAGCGGCGCTATTTATCCGTTTTTAACATTCCGCGCGATTTTCCGAATAAAGCTGCGGAGCATTCACGGTTAATGTGCGTTAAATATTCTCGCCGCTGTAAAGTACAAAGATGCGATCTGCCTAGGCGGATGTTGCTTGGTGAATCGAAAATTCAAACAACCCCGGCAATTCGGGTTATTTCGGATACCAGATGTATAATTGAGAGATATTTGCGGTTTTATCGTAGCAGTTTTCCCTCGCGATCCGGATCGATGCGATGCGGTACAAGCAGCCGATGGTTGCAGAACGAGTCGCGCTCTCGAGTTTGTACTACCATGTGTATCCGTGTGTACCCCGTGTGTCGACGCGCGAACACAAACTGTGAGAGAAACGGAACGAATCGCGATTCGGAATAGTGGTGCAGCCAAACTGGGCGAAACAGGGATCGCGGGGTTGCGAATCATCGAACGAGCTACGGTTCCCGGTACGCCTAGGGAATTATCGCAGAGAGTCGAGTGTCGGCGTCTATTTGCTCAGAAATTAACCGTGACGCGCGATAAAGAGAAAGACGGCCGGAGAAAGAAGGAAGAAAGATAGTGGGGATGAAAGACGGGGGTGTTGGAACGCGTCTCGCCTTACAAAGGAAGATGGCTCGCTTGAGGGACGCTTGAACGTTGCCTGCCTCGGTTTTTAAGTCTGCTCGCGACGCCGGAAAATCGCCAGCCAGAGCTAGGCTACGAAACTTCCCGCGTGCAGTGCCGCGTCTCGCCCTGCTGGCCAGACGTTTAACCTGCAGATAAATTCGCTGCGAGGCACGCAGTTAGAAACGCGCAGCGACACCGCGGCACGGGCCGTGGAGCCCACCACCTCTCTTTCGGCTCACGAACGCTTTCGAGAGACGTACGCGCGCGCGAAGGTACACCTTAGGCTGAAGAAGGTGAGAGAGACGAAAGTACGGTGCCTAAAGTACGGGGAACCAGCGAGGAGGAGGCAGGTTGCGCGTCGGGGGTTGGTAGGACAGGCAGAAGGGAGCGAGAATGGAAAAGTGGAAGGGATCCGAGAGTTATCGCGAATGGCGCACCCTCGCACAAAAGACCCTTAGTGCGCAGAGCGCGCGGTACTTCAGTTTACTAATGAACCCAGCTGGGGGTGCACCACTGGAGAAGCACTTTTACTTCTGTCGCTCTGTCTACCAGACAGGCAGACAGACGGACGGACAGACAGACAGAGAGACAGACAGTTCACAATGGCCGTTCTTCGTTGAATCCGTCATGGATTCTTTGGGGTACGGGGAACGAAGCGGAGAGGAGCGCGTTGGTCGTCGTTGCTCGTAGCGGAGAAAGTGGAGAGGAAAGAGCGCCGCGCAAAGGGGTCAGGGATTTCCACGGATTCGTCGATGATGCGCCTTTTGAGTCGAAGGTCGCCGATTTCAATCAAAATCGTGAGATTGCAGAATGGAACGGAGTCACGACCCTTTCAGGTCCCGGTTGAGGGCCATCGATGTCGAGGGTCATACGACGCCGACGATGATTCCTCTTAATTATCTCTTAGGCGAGAATTTTCTCGAGCGCGATAAATCATTGTAGAGAACGTAGGCTGTATTTATGCCGCGCGGTGACTAATTTCACGAATCTCCAAAGTGGACAGAGTGAAGATTACGAAAGTACGGGGTACGAGAGTGATTGCGAATCGTTCGAATTCGTCCTGATTCGAAATTTCGTAGCTAAAAGTTTCAATGCTGCGTTGATGAGGAAATTTAGTTACTGACTGCACGAAATTTAGAACTGCACGACTTGTACCCCGGTACGATTCGTCTCACTGAAAGGCCCAGAAG
>KQ435720.1:1917835-1930981 GCA_001276565.1 Melipona quadrifasciata | reverse complement strand
AAAACAAATTACAGGCAACGCCACTCCTACTCGAGGTCTACCACACGCCCCCTCACGAGTCACGTGACCCAAATCAACCAATCGCTAATTTTCGTTGCATTAGCGTTGCACCTGAAGAGGCCCGATTTTCTGGGTTATCCCCGCTAAAATCACTATAGTGATAAAATGTTATTAATATTTCTATAAGAATACGTGCTTATGCTACTTATATATTTGTATAACTTGTTAAAGAATTATAAATGTACAAGAAAACGATTGTTAAATTTGGTCACTGACAGCTTCTTCTCTTCTAAAAGAATTTGCGAATTTCCATACTTCAAAAATCGAAGATGAATTGTCTCTGCAGAGAATCCTTTTACAGACTTCAAGGCTTAGTACCTTTTTCACGGAACGTCGCTGTACACTTCAAGAATATCTAACGATTCTTCTATTCGAGATACTGGGAGAAACAAGGAAAATCGTTAGAAAATCCCAAACAGTACCATTGTTCGCGGTTTAAACGATTTAAGGGAGACGGTCTCCCCGTGGCGATAATTCTCCAGAAAACACTGTCCGACCATGTTAGTAATTTTAGCCCTCTGTGTACCTTTTGTCCGAAGGGAAAGAAATGCAGAAGGTATTTTATACGATCGAACGAAACTTGGTTGTGGTAGGGAGAAAGAGAGAAGAGAAAAAAATAAAGAAACGGTCGTATAATTCCGCTCTATGGCTCTTAAGTTTGCATGAAGGGAAGCGGAACGGTCCTATGCAACGGTAGAATTTATGAAAGTGGATTTAACACCCCTTTAAACAAAGCCAGACCCGTAGCGATGATTTTCCCTCCGCGTTTCCAGCGCGCGCGCACCAGTGAAATTTTTTTGAATTTCAAATAAGTCCGTGGAATCGTAAAATGTAAACCGCAGGGTTTTGATCCAGCGATCAATGGGACGGAACGCAGAGACGCTCGCGGAATGTTCGCGCGTTCTTCTGCCGTTGCTTCCGAACGAAATTTTTACTTCGAAATCGCGCGTAATTTTCATCGAGGATCCCGGCAGAGGAGACAACCGGCAGTAGGGTTAGGTTGCAGTTGATGAATTTTGCACGGCGTAGGAGCACGTATAAATTGCTCTTATTGCTTCCATAAATTTCCTTTGTATAAGAGAGAATGAGACGCGCTCATCAAGTTTCGACTAAATTCATGGAAATTGCGAACGAGAATGGGGAAAAGGGAGAACGAGAGAGAGAGAGAGAGAGAGAGAGAGAGAAGAGAGAACGGGGTGAGAAAGCGAGGAAAGATGGAGAAACACTCCTTGGGAGTTTCGCGTTAGCTCGTTGAAAAACGAATAGCTGAGCGAATGGCGTTTATTACTTGCATTTCTGCGAGTCATTATCTTCTGAAATATGTAAGCGTCAAACGAACGAGAAGAAAGGGAAGACGATCCTAACGATTAATTATCCGAATGCGTTAAAAGGACGACGGAGAATTTCTCGGCGATGAAATTTTTGATCGCCGAGGGACGGTGGATGAAAGAAGGGGAAAAGCGACGGGCATTCGAATTGCTTTGAAGAGCTGAAAACGCGTTAACTCTGTCGTTCGACGGAGGAGAATCGTTAGTGGTCGAATCGACCTCGGCGTTGGTCATTGCTTCGAGAGAAAGTAAAGACGATTGTAACGATCAATTACACGACACCGTTGAAAGCAGAGATCGAAACATATATATATGCGAGGTTTCGACATTTTACTGGTATTTGAGTTAGTAATAACGTAACGTGATCGCCTTTTTGATCAATTAATACCGCTATTTTAAACTACTTTATTCTACAATATTTATCGGTACTAATAGGTATTATAGCTTTAATGACATCATGTCGGTATCCCAAGCACTAGACATAGGTAATAATTACCTAAAAATACCGATTCGATCTCTGATTGAAATTTTTGTTTGTCGCAAGAGGGAGGAAAAAATGCACGACTTGTACGATTCGTCTCACTGAAACGCCCAAAAGCAACTGTTCCGACTAGGAAATGAAGACGACCCTTTTGCCGTAAAATTTTATCGATACGCAAACATTTGAATCGATAGAAAACAAATTACAGGCGCGATCGTTCAGTAATAACCAGACAACGCCACTCCTACTCGAGGTCTACTTCACGCCCCCTCACGAGTCACGTGACCCAAATCAACCAATCACCAATTTTCGTTGCATCAGCGTTGCATCTGAAGAGGCTCGATTTTCTGTGTTACCCCCGCTAAAATCATTTTCAGTGATAAAAAAAAACTGGTGTCGATAGAAAAAAATCGTCAGGTGTCGTGACGTAAAGATTGAAGCAACTTCGGTGTCAAAGGCAATTCTTGCGTTTCATTTCCAAAAGAGCGAGCCGCTTCTAACGAGATCATAAGGATGAGAATGAAAGAGCACGAGAAAAGGAAATGGAGAGAAAGCGGAAGACACAGAGAGAAAGAGAGAGAGAGAGAGAGAGAGAGAGAGAGAAGGAAAAGCGAAACGCGTACAGATGAGATCGCTTCGTTACTGTCAACTCGGAGACAGCGACGGGTGAAATAAAAAAATGCCAAAGTAACGAGGAAAGCGTTCATATAATCGTCGGGCTAGTTGACTGAAAAGCAACCACACGGTTCCTCGCTACCGTTTAATTGCTCGCACTTTTCCACTCCGGGTTTCCCTCGTGAAAAACTGCGGGACATAGAAGTTGCACGAGCGTATAGACTGGCTCGCTACATCGGCGAGTATTTTATACGAATGAGGAATCCCCACCACTCCGGGCGACCTCATTCATTATATCGCAGTAGGAATTTTCGACCGACAAATCTTCCTGGCTACGCGAAAATTTTTAACTACCACCGTCGGCTGTCTCGTCGGGCACAGGTCACTCTCAAACTTTCTAATTACGATTCGTTTATTTCCAGATGCCTGCTACGATTCTGACGTGCACTGTCTGACATCCCTCGTCTCACTTGGAGAAAAACCGGTGATTATCCCGTACGAGGCGGAAACAGGTGGTTATCATGGACTCGCACGAGTATTTATACGTTCGTATGATCTTTTTTCTTTCTTAATGACACAAAAGATTGATCATTTATCTGTATTTTACACTCTGTATACATTGCGGAGTTTTACGTAATTATGAAAAATTTGGAGGTAGTATGCAAAACTCCAGCATCCCTTTTAATGCTATTTATTAAGTAAAGTAATTCCCTATCTACATAGTTTTTTTTAAATAATTTTCTCTTAATTATCTTCGCACAGATATAAAATTGGATCAACCACCGTTGTGGACATTATCGCGGAAAGATCGACGAGCGAAATGCCAAAGGTATCGAAGCCACCTGATTCCTTGACATCCCTATACGTATTTATTCAAGTACGTCTGTTAATGCGTTTAGATACTCCTTTGGGCACGAGGCGTATTGACTGTTCGATTTAAGGATTATCGAAGGATCCCTTCGAGGTACCCCATACAAGATGCGCACACACCCGCAGGAGCTAGACGTAAAGGCGAACCACCGTCCTAATTGTGCACAGGACGATCATGTTTCACAGTACACAGGGGTATTGGCTCTCGATGTCGCGCGGTTTCCCTGCGACGGTATGTACAGGTACAGGGCGTTACCAAACCTGTGTACTATTAACAGAAACGGAAGTGAAATACATTCGATTCGAAGATTGATGCGCACTTGAAACGCTTCGCGCGGCTCCGAGCAACAGCGGCAAGTTTCTTTTTTCTTTTTTTTTTTTTTTTTTTTTTTTTTTTTTTTTTTTTTTTTTTTTTTTTTTTTTTTTTGAATAAAGATCGAACGGAGCGATGTTCGGAAAATACAAACGTCGGTGCGTAAGTATACTTGTCGAGCGATGATCAAAGACGTGTGCATACGATGAGCGCTCGTGAGGGGCGATTCGTCATCGTACGGAGACGAACAGTACATGGCGAACGAGGATCTAAAGTCTAGAAAATAGTGTATCCAGGGAAGAGAGTTTTTAGCGAATGCTACGTACACGGAGTTTCAGCGAGCGAACTGGACAGGTACGTGCGTACACAGCAACGTGTTTGCTGTTAATTTATTAGTTCGATGTAAGCAAATCGTAGAGCTTCGTTCTACGTCTCGCGCGTGTGTATAAATTACACGGACCTGGATATTTAATCTAAAATTTTCAGTGAAATTTATAGAGTTTCAGCGGGCAAACTGTATGCGCGAAGAGCACGCTTTTTTTTTCCAATCTGTTTCTCTGATACAGGGCGAATCGTTCCGCGGATATTAAATGTAATACGTAATCCAAAATTTTCGGCAAAAGCTATAAAGTTTCAACGAACGAATCGTTTACGGAATATCCCGTGACTACGGTAAAAATAACTTTTTTCGTTTAATCAAACGGTTCTGTCAGGATTCGCGTTATTCGATGCACATGTTTGTTTGACAAATCTTAATGCTTCGTCTCACACCTCAGTCATTAGCAAGACGCGATGTCGAACGCAAAATAAATCTAGCAACCAGCGAAACCTGCAACGCGTCGCCAGCGTAATTGGCGCAGGTATTTCATATCGTCTCTCAACGAAAAAAGACAAACAGCTCGCCGCGATCGACTCTGTGTATAATTCAATACCCGATCGCGCAGCTGCCCTGTTGTTAAATTACCGCGGGAGGGTGAAAGAACGGGCAATTCACCGGGACAGCAGCTAGGCGAATAATTCAACAGATCTCCGACGGAATTAGCATTCACACTGCCGATCGTGTTAATCCGACATTGATCCAACCGGATGCGCGCATCTCGCGCCGTCCTCTTCATCGAGGTATCCTGTATTAACCTTCCGTCGCTTTCGCGGGGAACGCAGAGATTACGCGTCGCGCGCAATTGTTGACGGAAAATTTAGAAGCCCGCTGTTCTTTCGCTCGCGCGTCGCGACTGCGCAACAAATTTTCACGCAGCGAAATTCGAACGACGATTTCGAAATCGAAGCTCGAAAAACGTAAAATTCGCCGTTCGTATCAGCGGTAGGGCACCGTCGTCCCATTATCGTTACGCATGGATCCATAAAAGCGGCTCCGATTATTTCCCAACGTAACATTAAAGATAAAATACGCGCATTTCGTGACGCGTTTTATTGTCAACAGAGAGAGAGAGAGAGAGAGAGAGGGTGTCACGGCGGGCGGGGAGAATTCGTTGGAGCGTCGAAGGGCTTCGGATAATTCCGACGGGATGGAGCAGGTGTTAACGACGTAGCGTGTTTAGCGCAGCGCCATATTTTCGCCGCTTATCCCGTCGGTGCTTCGCCCCGGGCAGAAAAAAAGCCTGCAGAGAGACCCTCGGCGTGGAGCGTGTACGAGCGCGCCAGGCAACCCCCTCGCCTATTTTCGGTCGGCGAACAAAGCCCAAACACGCGTGTCCTGCGTGTGCACCGTCATAAATACATCCGCACGCGCGCCAAGGACCTACTGCCGGAGTACCCGCTCGCGCGGCCCTCGCCCATAAGCGAGAGCGTAAACTTCGTTAACGAGAAACTAACTCTCCTCTCGCGCACTACCGTAAGAAAGTTTCGCAATTTAGGGCGGGAGGGGTGGGGTCAGGGACTGTGAAGAGGTCGGGGACAGTCGAAGAGACGGAAGGGCGGCTGAATTACGATGCGAATTAACACGCTACTCAAAGTCGTTGACGCAGTTTCGACCACGAATCGCGATGCCGTTTTCGTCTTTTCGTTCGAACGGCGACACGTCGCGAGAATAACCCGACGAACGAGCTCTTTGCCGCTCTTCTCTTTCTTTTCCTGTCTTCTTCTTCTTTTTTTTTTTTTATTGTTTAGCTTTTGTTAGTTTTGCACCGCCGCACGAAACAAACAGCGTCGCGACGAAATTGACATTGGGATAAACGGATTTCAAAGTAATTTTCCCCCTGACGGGCCGGGCCAACGTGTATTTCACTTATGCGTTGATAATGCGCGGACGATAACGGCGCGGATGTAATTTTCGGCATGGCCGCTCGCGTATCGCGGTCTAGTTTGTATCCTATTAAGCACTTCGCGATGCCTCGTTCGCCGGCGATCGCTTGATTTATCATAATGTCGTTATGTAAAAAGCTTCGTCACGTTGATGCGCTTGTAAACGCATCAAGTTTCAAAGTGCTCCTCGGGAATGGTTACTCGTTAATAAAATTCTGAATGCCAATGCCAGTGTAATCTCTCCCTCGTTTCCGTGCTGCAATTTCTCGGAAAGTCCGAGAGCGAAGGGAAGAAGAGAAAAAAGAAGAAGAAGAAGGAAGAAGAAGGAAACACCGTCTCCGAAGTTTTATTCTTTCCGAGTCTTTTGTATGATAAATTCATTCGTTAAGCAGGCTGGAATACTCGGACGTCCAGTGATCCCGTCGATTTTATCGGTTCAGGTGAGAGGGGGAGGAAGGAGAGGAGAAGTTTACCGGAGTTGCTCAGCGGCTGTAAGATCAGGAAGAGAAGAGATCGGGGGCCCGCCGAGCGCGCTGTAAGATCCGCACAGGTCCGTGCAGTGCCATTAATGGAATACACCACTTTCTGAACGACCTCATCCTCGACCTCGTTACACGCGTAGGTGTACACACGCGTGTGTTTACCTAGGCTGAAGGGGCTGACGGTGTTCTCTCTTTTCTGCCTCCGCCGGCCATAATCGGCGAACGATACACTCGCTATTATGTGCGGGAAACAGGAGGAGGCTCCGCTTTCAGCTCGTCTCCCGTTCGCTTCATCCACGCTGGACAAACATCGCAGCTCGGTACACCTCTGCCTCGTGTACACACAGCGACACGAGGAAAGATGCTTCCATGGGAGTGAGCCAGAACCGAACAAATGCTACGCGCCTGGACTTTGAACCGGCTTGTCCCTTTTGACGCAAGTGCAAGCAAGGCCGAGCGTTATTAATACAAATCACAAACTGCTGTGTCTATGCGCGCGTGCACGCGCGCGGCAGCTGCAAGTGTATTTTCGATTGGATTTCATTGGCGTCCAATAGGGTTTCCCCCATATTCGTCAAGTTCTTTTGTCCCTTCGTGATTGACACGTTCGCCGCCGCGCTGCAACATTTATACGTTTCGCGGAGACTAATCCGGGACGCGAATTGCGGCGCGATCGATTATTTTTTAATTACGGACCGCGCGACGGAAACGAAAATTCGAAATATTACTGCGAAAGCGATGTAGATTTAAATTGGTAATTAATGTAAATTAATTAATGTAAATCATTGATAATTGACTGCCACGCGAGAGATTCATTCGTTTCGCCCGTGGGCTGGAATATTTAATTTTTAATTTGAAATATCGCGTTACGGCAAAAGTAACGACGAGACCGGATTTTTCATTTCCATCATTCTGATCAATCCGCGAAGGAATAGAAATATCGATCACGAATGACGACCGGCGGACGGTTGACGAGACAAGAAACTATAACTAAAAGAAATTTCGCGTTCTTGGTTCTAATTTAAAGCAGCGGTCTGTGATCTGGTTTATTTTTTGCCCGTAAACTTTTGAAACGCTGTATTTCGATCGTAATTACAAACAACAGTATTAAGATCTTTTTCGATGCTCCTTGCTTTCCGCGCGAATTCTTGAAAATCACAGAGGTGTCGATCCGTTTGATTTTTACCCGGGACAGGAAACCGCGCGACGATCCATTTCCGCCTGCGTGAAATTGTCCTGTAGCGATGATATCGGTACTCTGTCCACACGATTTCAATTGTTTTCGCGAATAATTCGATTCCGTGTAAAACCCGGAACCGGGACCAGGTATTTCGCACAGCGTGAACCGAGAATTCCCTGTAACATTATTGAGAATATTTACGGGGTGCATTGTTTCACGTAGTTACACGCTTTCCAATTTTACTCGCTTTGAACACCGGCACAAACACCATTATCGATACAGCGCAGGAAAAGCGGCCGGCAGCAACGGATACGCAATATATACATCATACGCTGTCACAAAATATTATTGTGAAAAATTATGTCACGCCCCGGCTAAGATTTGCAAA
Source organism: Melipona quadrifasciata (assembly GCA_001276565.1). Lineage (NCBI taxonomy): Eukaryota > Metazoa > Arthropoda > Insecta > Hymenoptera > Apidae > Melipona > Melipona quadrifasciata. The sequence goes on along the minus strand of KQ435720.1, from coordinate 1,923,002 downwards.
TTGTTCGTCCAACCGTTTGCCCGTGTATTTTGTCCGCGCGTCTCTAATTGGCGATACTTTACGTTGCAACGTCGCGTGATTCTATTAAAAAAGAAATATTAAAGATCCTAGATCGTCGATCGACGTTACGACGTTTCTTGCTGTTCCTTTTTCTTTTTTTTTTTTTTATTTGTTCTCTACTCTGAATGTCAATTGCAATTATAAATGTTAGGTATACTTCCACATGTCCCTGTAGACATCGAAGCTTGCCGTAGAAGGTCTCGCAGGCCGCTAATATTTATTGCGCCATTACGCAGGCCTTGCATAGGTACACGTATTGTTTTCACTGACCGAATGACACTAATCGAGAGTTGACGACAAAGAGTTTCAAGCACGATCGAACAATGAAAAATACACACTCTGGATAAAAATCAAAAGAAATGACAAAAGCAGAGAGAGGGAAGTAAGGACGGGCGAAAATGTGAGGATCTTCTCACAGACGAGATCTCCATACTACTCGAAAGTTAACAACGTAGACGAAACGATCGAACGACGTTGAAATTTTCTGCCGCGTGTTCCTTCGACACCGTTGCTTTTCAACCACTGTCGAGGCAGTTTCGATAACACATCGCGTTATCGGTAAGCCGCAACGGAACGTCGTTGAAAACACATCCTTCCGAATAAATCACGCGATAACAAATCGCCGACAGCGTTGTAAATGCGCGCGCAGGACTGATAGAAAATTGAAACCATTACCGGCACCGCTGTTGGCCGGCACGTTTATACAACGGATATATAATGGAAGGTCCTATGTAAGCAGCGGGGGGTAAATGCACCGATCAGAAACGTACACGGGGGCGGGCGATGATGGCGCAAATTGTATCCTCGCGATTTCCTCTCTCGGCGAAGATCCGTAGAAATTATGGATAATCGATCGTTGAACGACGACGCGACACCGAGAGATAGGAAGACCGGGAGGGAAATAATATTATTTATCAATCGCCTCCTCTGTCCCGCGCCGGTCAACTCCCCATTCGCCGCTGCGTACAACCAGCGGAGCAGCCTCTCTCTCTCTCTGTAGATGGTCTTGTACATGTATAATGCATCCCGCGGGAACACCCCCGTTGGTCCCCCTTCGCCGATCGGCACATACATACGTAGTTGCATCCAAGAAGCCTCGTTAATGGGAACGTATGTACGTGCCGCCCCGCGCCGGGATACGTACGTATGTATTTGCCATCCAGGCTGTACGAAACGCACCCTCGGAAGCTTGATTGATATTGTAATTTCAAGTAATTGTAACATTAGCGCGCGAAACTGAAACCATCGACGGGCGATCGTACGGTTTCAACGTTACAGTTTTCGTCAATATTTCTGCAACATTTAATCGGCTTACGCTCCTGGGAAAGACGTTTTATCAGGAAATACGGGATCCCCCGTGACAGACGGGACATACGGCATCGATTCCCGTAAAATCTACACGTAGTTCTATAAATCTTCGTCGCGTACGCAGTCTATCTACGCGGTCGTCTAGCCATGTACCCTTTATGAATGCAACTATTTGATGCGGTGTACGTATATGGTTACCTGAATCGAATATATAATACAGACAGGTTCCACGGCTCCCTGGTTCTACGTACAGCGTACACACCCTGGCGCGCAAACTTTTCTCGCGTTCGCGGACGTCGGGTTTATTCAAATTCTTACGCACGTGCATAGGCATTTACGCGTGGAATACACGGGCGAAATAGAATGTCGGTTGCCAAGATGTATCCGAGGGGCGTGCGGTGCCCGAAGCTTGCGGTGAAACTCTAAGGAGGTCACGGAGCTGCCTGAATTTCCGTATCTAATTTCGAATAAATGCTCTATGGAGCTCCTGAGAGAGAGAGAGAGAGAGAGAGAGAGTCCCCCCGCTCCCCTCCCGTCTTAGTTTCACATTCTGAATTCAATTCCCCTGCAGAAAAACGGGCGTTGGACAACGTTAATGAGTCATGACTTGGAAATCGTTATCGGAGAACTGCTGCTTCGAGTTATAATGTACGAAAACACCCGCGCCCCGGATTATCTCTCCCCGGATAGACTCGCTCGCCAACTTTTGTATATCTCTAAATATTCGTGTACCTGCTGCGAAACTGTTTGCGCAGCTATCGTGTCCGTGGAAAGCGTTTAGAATACAAATATTCCTGCAACCGAGTTACAAGCTCGGCGGGTTCCGCGCTCCTTGCAACATTCTGGCTCCGATTGCGCCCGTTGGTTGTAACATTAACAAAATCTTACATTTGGAAATCCTCGATTTCGCGACGTCGCCGGGTATTTTTTAAATGGCACCGATTTTACGCTTATTAATTTGTATCAACACGAACGGCAATGACAAGTCAAATGTAATAAATACTTTGAACATGTTTGCAGCATGCTAATAAATATTTCTCTGAACCATGCCGCGTTTGTATACTGGCACAAGTGGATTCGTTTTTCCTTGAAGATCGTATAAATAGCAGAAAAATCCATCGATGGAAGAACGAACGTAATAATTTAATCGCAGATTCGAATCTGTGTTATTTTTGGAACGTTCAAACATACCCTCCCTCCTTTCGACACGTGCGACTCGTAATTAAGAAATAATCGAGCGCGACGCAATTCATTTCGGATTAGTCTACAAAATGCGAACGTACGGCTGGCCGAACTTTTGATCGGCAGTGTGTACGTGCAGGGGAATCGTTCGGGTATTCTGTTGTACGTAGGTTGGGTGAACTGCAGCTGCACCTGCACGTATGCAAGTGCACGAACAGTACGTGCGGCGTATGTTGATGGGGTTGCGGTTTGACTTCGGTGGCTGCTGGATAGCCCGCCGTTATTATCCGTAACTCGTGTTGCGGCAGTCCCGGAACAAACGCGGCCGAAAACCTTCGTTTCCTGCGCTGCCTCCACGTCAGCTTCATTCTCTTTTCCATGGGGGTCTGTCCGGCTCTGCCGGTGCTGCCCCGGAACTGAGAAAGATTCGTCACTGTCTCGCGAAACGAGATCGGTTATATTGCAATTCCAGCCGACCACCTTTCCACGGCTACGCCGTTTCATCGATTACGACCGATCATTACCAGACCGCGGATGTTTAGCCAGTTTTCTAGAAATGTAGAATATTGAAATGGAAATTCGTTTTATCGTCTGCGTGTTTTTGAATCGACGCGTTCTACGAATTTTTGGAATTTTAAGTTTGCGTCGAACATTTGTGATTCGATCGTTACATACATCGTGTTTCCCTTCCCTTTGCACTCGGATAACTTTTACAATTTCATATAACAGATTGTTTTTGAAATTAATCAAACAGAAAGGGATAAAAGGAAGGACATTGAGATGATAAAAAAAGAGGGGGGGGGGGGGAAATAGTAGAATGGAGCACATTTCACGGCTATAATCGATTTTCAATATCGAAGGAAAAAAAGATAAACAAGATAAAAAAAGAGGAACGCGGTTGCGTTCCACACGTACGCGGAGAGTGCCCAGTGTAGTTCGGAAATGACACGATAATGCGTTCTTGGAATATTTCGAAAGTTTTCGCATTGCCGAGTACACACAGGGAGAATTTCCCCACCTGTATTGTATAATCCATAAAATTTTTATTTCCGCAGTTCCATCCGTGGCCGCCGAGGACGCGCGGGGCCGCGTTCCCATTCGCCAGATATTTCAGTTTCAGAAGAGCGTTCAGTTTCTCGCGTGTTATTTCAACGAGATTTCTTCGTGCCTTTCTTCCCCAGCGCGGCTAACAATCCGTCCCGGAAATTCTGCGTTATAACAACGTTCCTCGCGCGGTGCCAAGAATCCACTCCAGCCACGCCTCGAGTCGAGTTCCACGCGAAAGTTATAGCGTGCGAAGTGAACATACATCGGGCTCGAAGAGGGCACAGGTAACACGAGCCCCGTAACGTGTCGGACGTTAGCCGCATTTGCATTCGACCGATCGAATTAAACCGGCCGCGGGAGCGGTTCTCGCGGGGCAAGATATACGGGAAGGCGAAGGGAAGACCGGCGACGGTGGTGTGATCCAACGTGAAATATCTCAACCGCTCCGAGAGAGGGTCCCCTGTCCCTTTTTTCGTCGGATTCGCGGGCTGTCTGATAAAAGGAGAGCCGAATAAGACGAAGGGTGCGCCTGTCCGGGGGAGAGAAAAAAAGAAAAAAAAAGACGAGGAGACTCCGGTGCTCCCCGGTTGCTTTACGTCGGGTTTTCGCATGATCGCGAAAAACCTTCCCGGCCCTTCAGCGGGAACGAGCGGATTACCGTTTTTGGCTTTCACCGTCGTGCAAAAGAGCTTCCCCATTTCGTACTGTGCTGCACAGTGCGAAATTCGTTCTTGATCCCGGTAAATGTGATAGAAAAAGGAACTGATATTCCCCCCCGGCGGTGCGCTGCGCCTCCGTCGAAAAAATTCCGGAACGTTTTATTAAAGAAATAACTCGAGCCACTGCTCCGTTCGTGAGATGGACAAACGAAACGACGCTGATAAAACACGATTATTAGCTGGCGGAAGGATGCCAAGGAATCGCGACGGTATTTAATATTATTTTACGAATACGTTTCGATACCGATGGAGATACACACAACGTCGAGTCGATCGAGTTTGTCAATTGTAATTCACGCTGAATTCGGGGCCTCGATAACCGGCGCGACGAACAAGTTCAAGACGATATTTAAGATATTCCTGCGCCGAGCTTTATGAAATCCCCGACGAAGCACAGCTCGCTTGGAAAAAGGAATTTGTTTGTTTTGTACGCCGATGGTCAGGTATGCCGGGAATGGGTCTGCAGTTCGATGGCCAACGTCTCCACAGACAAGGGGATATCGCGTGGATATTTCGCGAGACCGTTTCAATCCTCCGCCACGCTGTTCAAATTTTTATTTCGCGAGCGAGAGAAGCGGGGTTGGTTACCGTCCGCGTCGAAGGTAAGAACGTACAACGTATTTTCACCCTATCGGCTGCAGCCCTCTCGTGGCGTGTCGATATCCTCCTGCCCAAAGCCTTTGACCTCGAAATCGTCCTTCCCCCTTTTAAACTTCATTCCTTTCCGACGCCGTTCGGATTTTTACTCGCTCCGCCGTCGTCGTGCGTCGCCTTGCTCTTTTCCTGCTCTCCTTCTTACCTCGCGTACGCCCCGGACGTAACAGATTTTCACGAAGAGGCTGAAAGCGCGA
>KQ435720.1:1901451-1917745 GCA_001276565.1 Melipona quadrifasciata | reverse complement strand
AACTTTTTGCATGCTTAATAACGTCCTGCTCCTCTCCCCCTCCTCCTCTTGCCATTTAATTGCCAGTTACACGTATCACGCGGGATTACGCGGCTAGTTTATCGCCGGTTGTCTAGTTAGATAGATTTATTTGGCAATTAAGCGATCCAGAGAGGAACGCCACTAGCGGAGAAGATTAAACCAAGACGCAGCAGCTTTTATGACACACAACGTTACGTTCTAGCGAGACTGTGCCAGCAACAGGGACATTTTGCGTTCTTCGTTTTGGACTGATCGATCGGACCGATCGTAATTCGTTTTCAGTCCGAAGGAAAAGATACGCGTACACGTGGTACACATTGCCATTATGCGATTGGTGAGTTTCGATTTTCTCGATGGCCTGATTTACAAGACGAAACCAGGCAGTTCGGCAGTCGCTTCGAAAACCCTGCCCTGGCCATCCTTCTTGCGCAATGAGCGGCATAAATCACGTTTGCGCGATTCGGATACGAGCGATATATCAGTGACAGAATGTATGAAAAAAGGAAAGGGACGAGGGAGAGGAACGTCGGCGTCGGATCCGCAAAGCCATGGCAACCTACCAAAACCCGATCTTCGTGGCAAGTTTAAACGACGACACGAGATACAGCGTGCCGACTGTATAAGTAACGCGGCACGATGGAAATTAAAATTTATCACTGGGATTTCAATCGTCTGGCGAAAACGCGCCAGCCTCTCTGATTAATCCACCGTAACGGTGAAAATTTTCGTCGAGGCGTTTCGAGAATATTGTAACACCTTTTCCCGGCATTTTTGACAACGTAAGAATAGAAAGGCCGGCGACCGACGAAATGCGACGTGACACTCTGCTTCGAGTATCAAAATTTATGACAAATGCAAAAAGAATTTGTATTAAATTATTACAACAAATGTTTAACAATGATAAATTAGTATAATTATAATTTAATGCGATATTTGTAATGGAACGTACTCATAACACCGGAATTTTTTGTAACGTAGCAAGTATCTCGGACGAGGGAGAAATTAAAAATCAATGGGACGTAACGCGAATTATTCCGTTTCTGAATATTAAAATTTATTACAAATGCAACGAACGAAATGGACGGGCAATCGAAAGTCGATCGCACTTGCACTGCCCGCACGTATCACTGCCCGACCGTTCAACTCTGATTTCTCAGATTGCTCTTTGAGACCACGAAAGCTCGTTCATATATAATGCGTGAAAGTTAACCCTTCGAAACGGAGGAATGTGTCGGCGTTGGTACACGGGTGTGTGCGGGCCGTAGGGGGAGAAAAAAAAAGAGAAGTGTTGTTCCCAACGAAATCAATAAAAAGATTGATCCACTGTCAAGAGTGGCGCTTTCGCTAAATTGGCAACACTGAGGCTGAACGGGCCTTAAACCCCCGAAGTAGGGGGTGAAAGGTGCCGCGACGAGGACTGAAGGAAGGGTATAGGATGAAGTACGGTCGGTAGAGAAGAGAGGAGGAGAGGTAGCTCCGAGGGTGTACGCCGCTGTGTTTGAGAGAGTACAACGAGAGAGGGAGAGACGAAGCAACGCGCGAGGGTAGGGAAATGTAGGTAGGAATGGCAAGATCGTGAGATAGAGAGAGAGGGGCAGACGAAAGCAAAAGCTGGAGTAAAAGAGAAGGGTGCCAGATAGCGACAGATTGGAGCGAGTCCGAGTTTGAACAACTTGAGCGTCGCGAACCTTTTTTTTTACAATATCCACGAAATCACGTCGATCGAACATTCCGCTGCAAACACCGAGATTGTTTCAAAGCTGTAAAGATTCCGAGATATTGGAACGATATCTCAACGATAACTTTCCACTTTGACATGGCACGACTTAAAAATTCTATTACAACAACAGTGATGTAATTTCTTTGGAAAAGAAAAGCGAAAGGAAAAAAAAGAAACGTTACGTCGCGTAGTAGAACTTGGAAAGTGATCAGACTTTGGAGGGCGAGCGTTTGTAGACGCTTCGAGTTGTTTTAAATTCACGTAGGATCGACGATTCCGTTGGAGAGACTTAAACTTGACTGGCGCTCTCGAAGCGATTCGAACATTCGTACTAGTAAATTGCTCGAAAACTTGCGACATAGAGAATATCGAATGGCCATCGCTAGGTTCGGATGGGGTTCGAGAGGGGAAGGCGGTTGACGAGGGTTGGGAAAACCGAAGCGTGGCTCCTCCGGGTGGGGGTAGTCGGTACCTCGAACGACTCCATGGGTCTCCAGTTTGCCCTGCCACGCTCAGTCCGACCCGGACGTTCGAGGGAGACGCGTCTGTCTTCCGTGGTACGTACGCGTCGTCTCGGTACGCACGTTGTCGCCGTGTCAGCGTAACACACACCCGTACACACACACACACACACACACACACACACACGCGCGTACGCATAGAACCTCTCTTGCTCTGTCGTAAATAACATACGCAACACAAGGATCGTCGGTTGGAGGCGACGTTCGATCGTACGATTTACGGATACAGGAGAGAACAAAAAGGAAAAGAGAGAGAGAAAAAGAGAGAGAGAGAGAGAAAGAGAGAGAGAGAAAGGGGTGTTATATATTGGCAACTCTCGAACTGTGGGACTGGTACGTACGGTGACCGCGTCGCACGAGGTTCGCGTAAAGAAGGGTGAGAGGGAAGGAGGGAGAGAGAGAGAGAGAGGACTCGGAGAGAGCGAGAGCGGGGAGAAGAGGGAGAGAACGCGAAGAAAAAGCTCTCTCTCGCTCTTTCTCTCTCTCTATCTCGACTGCCTCGCCGGCTTTCCACGGCCACGAATCGATACCACGCGACCGTCGCCGCGTCGGTCGTTCCTCTCTCTCGACCTCTTCTCGACGCTCGCTGCACTCGTGCACGATCACTCGCCGCGTCGATTTTTCCTCTCGGACAGGCGCTTACCTTCGTGTCTTTTCTCCATCGTCCTCGTTCTCGTCGTCGTCGTCGTCGTCGTCGTCGTCGTTCATCGTTCATCGTTCCCATCGTTTCTTCACCACTTCACGGCGACGGAAGAACACGCGAGAAAGAGTACGCTCCGCGGTGGCTGTGCGCGGTCGGTGTTGCATCATTACTCGACGATCGCGTCGATACTCGATCGATGCGAGCGGTCGAAGCGGTGTACTCTGGCGGCAGGTGGTGGAAACACGGTGAAATAGCGGCAACGGCCTAGCCAGCGATCCGCTCTCGAGCACGGTGCGCTCTCGGAGTCGTTCATAAGAGGGAAAAAAACAACGCGAAAGGGTGAGTCCGCGCTGGACAGCGCGAGGCGAACGGAGTCAAAAAGCAACGAGAGCGAAAGGAACGTTGAACGATCAGCCGCGCCGCGCGTTCACAGTGTTTTGTTTATTCGTGAAAGAGAATCGGTCACTGGATTTCCCGGTAGTGCGTATCTCTGTGTGTCACGTGAACGATCAACGTCTGTTTATTTTGGTGCTTTCCGTCGTTGTTTACCTTGTTTGGGCTACCTCTCCCGGACCTTCTCCGCCAAAGATATTTCTACCGACCCAGAGATCGCTGACTGTCGTATCGCTGTCTGGCTGCTCGCGGATGTTCGTCGGTGTCACGTCTGCTGTTCCTCGAAAAGTAAGTAAACGTCTCGCCATCCCATGGCCTGTGTGCCATGTTTTCGCAAACACCGCGACTCGTTCAAGCTGTCGCGGGACTTCCTCCGCCGATCCCTTCGGCTCGAACTTCGGGCCCCGAAATTATTGTACTTGTAAATTGCCCAGATTTGGCGTACGTCCAAATGGTCGGTGTTGCTAATTTAACTGTACGTTTTCATTAGCGCGCGAGCCAGGCTCGTTAATTCGTGAATCGCAGCCTCGCGGAGCTACCGATAATTCGCGCGGCACCCGTGTAAACCGGGAAACATGACCATTGACATCTTCGCTATCCGTGGCGAGAGACAGAGAGAGAGAGAGAGAGAGAGAGAGAGAGAGACTTGTTGTCTTGTTCGTGCTAATTCGCTCGCAGTTGCAGTTAAAATCGTTCTGGCTCTCGATTCATTGAACCAAACTATCGACCACGCTAGCGTGGCTGAATTCCCCCCCCCCCCCCCCTCTCCGCCGGTTTGATTGGAAGCGAACCAATCGGTGTGTTTAGGTTATGTTGGGTTGGGAGCGCTCGCGGTACGAAAGCCGGAGTCGGAAAGAGATCGAGCGTTAATCGTCCGGCGGGATATCGCAGTTTTTACGGCGGTATTTTTATCGCGCGGCTTTGCCGTCTAAACGCGTCGACAAAGCCCGTCGACAGAGCGCCGCCGGCGACTTTGTAGATCGTTCACACGGCGAGATGTTTTGTTCCCGCAACCGAGGAATTAATCGATCGTAAAGAAGCTAATGCGAACGATATACGCCGGCCAGCCGTGCACGGAGAACATTCGACAAAGGAAAGCGATATATCCATGCGGGCGTGTTCTCTCTCTGCTCTCCTCTGCTTTACCGTCGTCGTCGTCGTCTTTGCTAAAGACGGCGTCCTTCTCCGAGTAAATGTTATTCCTTGCTAATCGAGAGTCGACGTTTGTCCGACGTTTGTCCGACGTTTGCTTTTTCATTCCCTTTAAACGTTGCTCCGCGTACACAAGCAGTTGCAGCCCGTAAACATTTATCAAACAATCGATCGTTCGTCATCGTTCTATCGTATAATACGTTGGACAAAGACAGTTAATCGGATCACAATTTTTGCACCTGTTATAGAATCGAACGTTACTACCGGATCGACTTTAATTCCTACGAAAATAGATTCAGTTCTCGTCTATCTCTAACCGAATCAGTCGTTAAAGAATTTTCGGTTATCTCCGAAAGACGAAAGGAGAGACAATTTGATTCGAGTCTCTTCCGGTAAATGGATTAAACACTTAACAATAGAATAATCTGGGGTTTAGCGGAATCGAGATATGTATATTAAAAATAAATCACTGTTCTGCTTCTCTCCCATTTTGAATGAAATTTTCAATATCCTTGATTCTATTTTGACTGTACGATTTTTCAATGGATTCGAGAGCATCGACCCAAACACCAATATCGTGAATTAACATTTCTGGAAAGAAAGAGAGAGAGAGAGGGGGGGGGCGATTGAGTCACGTGAGAGTTGCGCTCAGAGTCCGAGGCAGAATTGAAAAATCGATTTCGGGCTGGACGTTAATAAAATATTGGACGCCGAACGTTAGACGGACAAAATATAGGACAGGGGATCTGTAATTTCGTTCTCGGTGGGATTCTTGAGTTTTCCGACGTCTCATTAGATTTTATCGCGGCGGGGGTTCTATGGTCGAGCACCGGATACTTGAGACTTTATTCCTGGCCATAGTCGAGTCACTGAAAGTTACATACTTCTGAGAAGTCTTGCCGGATTCTATTGCTTTTGAGGAGAAACGCGACAAACTCCGCGACTGTAGCAACATTATTACAAAATGCCCGGAATTCTTCCGTATTACGCACGATTTTAAGCTCGGCCGGTTGGCGGCGATATTCACAGCCTTGGAGTAACGCTCGAGTCGTTAAGCGATATTAACATCTTTGTCGAAAAAAAAAACTCCTTGCCTCGGCAGTTAAGAATTATTAACGGCCGGTAGACTTTTCCAATAGAAATTTCCAAGTAAAACAACCAGCACGATCTTCGTATCGACATCGATAACGTGCATGCACGTACGCACGGTGCACGAACGATGTATCATCGAATGAGGTTCGATATCTTTTGCCGTAAAGTAAAGTCACATCGTACAAGGAGCCGCCTCGCGTCGCAAGTAATGAAATCTCCGTGAAACGTTCTGTTTTTTTTTTGTGTGTGTCGTGTGCTCGAGAAAATTCAGAGAACACAGTGCTGCCTTATCTCGGAATCGGGTTGGAGAAGAACGGCATAAAAGATTACGGTTGGAAATAGTTTAACAGTAAGCTCTCAAGCGTGCGTGTATATCCGTACCAAAGTACCTTCCGATACGAGCAACATTCTGTAATCTTCGTTTCGAAACGGACGTATCTGCGTATTTCGGGCGACGGATTTAAGGATTCAGGCTACTTTTTTCCACGTCGTTGAGAATGACGCTGCGGCTAATCGGGCGACGCCGGAGCCTCTTTCCGCCGATGGGGAGGTTCGCGGTGTATTTATTTTTAGCCGAGGCTGAAGAAGGGAGCAACGAAGAGACGGAAGTTCGCCTTATTGTTGGATTCTGCCAAGTTTGTTCACAACTACGCACCGAGATATATAAAGTTTCCCTCCGTGCACGGGGTACAGCTCTCTCACGGTGTACTTTAAGCGCGCTTAGCACGGCAAGACAATATTGACTCGGTCGTGTCTCTTCAGAAAAGCTGGCAACTTTATTTTCAAGGGCTTCCGTTATCGACGGAATCGCTGAATTAACCACTCGCGCGATATCGTTTCTCCCTCTGTTTTCCAACCGGATCGGCCAACCAACGATTCCTCTGCCCCCGATATTTTCCTCTCGCCGCTACCGAGAGGAATCTGCGAAGGCAATCGCGACATCTATTGTTTGACAACTACACGATATGCGTGTCTACGTTGCTTCTTTTTTTAGATCTCTAAGCCATTAGCCATCGTAACATTGTAACAGCGCAGTGAAAGTAAAGAGTCAGTATTAATCGAGTATCTTCGATAACTTTGTTATCTCACGATATATTCCCAATGGCTACCTTGCGCCCTCGCGGACGCGTCTATTTTATTCGCCGCGCGACGCACGCAAGAAATCGATCGGCTCCGTGAACTCTCACGATCTGCTCGTCGGTACGTTTTTAACGAGCGACGTGGGCAAACTTGCCGCGATTCGCCTCGTTGCCTCCATTGCCGTCGTTTCCATCGTTTCCTTCCAGTTCTTAATATAACAAGAACGGAAACTCATTTCGAGGGAAAGGCAAGCTCGCGTTCCGCGCTCGCGAGGAATTTGTCCCGCTTTTCGAGGCACGCATCCACCGGACACACGAAAATTATACCTCTACGCTACTATAAACGTTCCAACAAAAACAACAGTCTCTCTCTTGGTACGCTCCATCGCTTTTCTTCGTTTCGCCGTGTAATTACATGTACAGTGTATGTCTACTTTAATCGCCGTAAGGAAAAACCGCAAAGTCGAGTAATTTTTTGTCTGGCGAAACAATCTTGTAGGTTTCTTTTTTGATTTGTACGCGACGGACTCAATTAAATCAAGACTGAGGCGAAATTTTCAGTCGAGAATTTCGTTTTCTCGTACGCCTTTCTGTACGCCTTTGCAATTTGAGGAAGCACAATGGCAAATGCTCAACTTATACTTTTGCGAAAAGTAAAAGCAAATTGACTGATGATTTTCCAATCCTTCGTATGCCAAACAGGTATTCCAATAAATTGAACATCTGAACATCAAAATGCACGTCCGACTTGACAAATATTTTAGTTTCAAGTATTGCGTTCGATCGCTCCGATATACATACGTGTTTCTAAGACAACCTAAAACAGGCGGGGGTTGTCGCACGTGTCAGCGTTACAAGGCTTATGCCTCTCGCAATTGCTTTTATCTCTGAATACACGGTCGGCGTCACGCGGATCAGCATATTTACCAGCCGCGCAGCATAACTGACCGTACCCTTTCCCTCCAAATAAATATCGAAGGGACCAGGGTCTCCCTGGCCGATTTTCTCGAAAAGAAGCTCAGTGAACTTGTCCCGTACGGTTACGGGACCAGGCGAGCGTACACGTACGCTTATTTAAATACCAAATAGAGCATTCCCCGCGAGTCTCGTGGTCTGTGATTTTCGTGGCGGCGTTGCAACGAGGGTCTCTCCGCCCTGGCCTGTCCTGAAGGGAGCCGGGCAAAGGAGAGGCAGGGTGGTTAGCCGGTGCGCCCTCAAACGAGGCATAAAATCGGAGATGAGTCTGTCGTCGCGAAACGAGCTGCCCCGCCGAGAGAGAGAGAAGGGGTCGTAAAACAGTTTCGAAGGGTGGACCGGGTATTAATCAATCCGAAAGAATTGCGCCGTGGACTCGCTGCCGTTCATTTCGACACACTCGCGCCGCCTGCATCGCGTTACGTTTCCGCGTGCGAAATATTCGAAAGCGTTACGCGCGCAATACGAAAGAACGAGCGAGGGCACCGACGAGAGAGTCTCCGAGATTGATATTCTCGCGAACAGTCCAAAGTTCCGTTCGAATCTTCGTTCGTGGCGCAGTGAAAGTCACGATCGACGATACTTTCGAGAGCAACTTTTTCGCGCGACGTTCATTTCGTACGACTCTTCGCATTAACAGTCGAGCGTTCGGGTATGAATTTCGGTTCGCTAAGCAATTCCCACCCGGGAGAGGACTGGAAATGAAAAAAAAAAAAGAGAAAAAAGATCGAAATACCATTGGAGAGCATAAAGGATCGGGCGACCTTTCTGCCGGCGATCGTTTCTAAATAATTGAAAGTAACAGCAACGCGTTCATCTCATACCGGCGATAAAATCGTTTCCGTGTTCGTGCCGTTTCGCCTCAAAAAAAAAAAAAAAAAAAAAAAAAAAAAAAAAAAAAAGGGAGAAAAAGAAGAAAAAAATTGCAGCTCCACCGCGAAAAAACCATGACGAAAAATCAATCCAGCTTCCGCGTTTCCCGCAGAAGCATCGCGAAAACCGGCGGTATCGCGTTGCGGCGACTGTTTCGCGATAACGAAAGGGCGCACACGTGCACTCGCATACCGTATAGCATGTACCTGGAGGAGCGAAACGAAGCCGGAGAGAAGCGTCGCAACGTGCACGTGAAACTTTGCCTCTCTCGTTTCTTTCCGTTTCTCTCTCGTCCCCGCTCGCCGCGCCAATTCGAGTGCCGCCCACTGCGAAACGAGCCACGGGACGGCGATAACAATGGGGTTGTTTTTACGAGCATCGTCGTCGTTTGGCCTCTCCGTCGCACCCGCGTCGTTGCCCGCCGTGGAAACCCCCGGCGCTGGACCGGTGCTCGGACCCTCGACGCACGAATTAATAACCGTTTCAAACCGCTCGGCCGCCGCTTCGGAATTAAAATATCCTTGCCGGGGGTTGGTACGAGCGACAAATCCACAGAGGGCGGCGACGAACAGAGGAAAACGGGAGGGCTCTGGTCGACGGTCTGGTGGTGTTGTCGCGGCGAGGGGAGGGGGAGTGAGAGGGCGGGGGGTGGATGGGCGATGGAGGGAGGGGTCGGTGGCGCGGATTGTCCGCAAGAATTAATCACTCGTCCAATCTGCGCGAAATCACGCCGTGTAATCACTCCGCGAGGTTTGTTATTAGCGGTCCGCGGCGCGTAAAGTACGAACACGCGGTCGCGCCCGAGTTCAAGCTGAAACCGTGCTGCACCGGTAGCAACGGTACGGCACAGTTTAAAAGTCCGCCCGGAAATGGCGAAGCATTCCGTCGAAACGTTGCGACGCTCGCGTCGGCCGGTGCTAGCCTTTTCTTTTCTCTTCTCGTTCTCGTCGCGCCGGAAATTTTTTTTTTTTTTTTTTTTTGTCTAGATCGTAACGTGAGAAATATTATCGGGAACCATCTCTTTTTTTCTTTTTTTTTAATAGCGCCATACGTTGGCCATACGTTGGCGACGTAATCGATGCTCGTTCGTCTTGAAAAATGCATTCGCCAACGAAAACGCTTCGCTCGGCAATCCACTGGCGGTCGGATGAAATATTAGGAGTAAATCACGCGTGTTGATTGCATCTGAATCCTGCAATTACTCTGCGCTACTCCGATTGGCAACGCGACCGTCGCGCGACGCCGTTAATCGGCGAAAGCTCCGGCTGGATTTCACGCGGTGTACGTTTGTCCAACGAGTGGTCTTCCATCTTCCCGGGAGATCCGCGCGGACATCAATTTCGAGAGACGGAGAAATTAAAGTGGAGAAGAGAAAGAGAGAGAGAGAGAGGGAGAGAGAGGGAGAGAGAAGAGAGAGAGAGAGAGAGAGAGAGAGAGAGAGAGAGAGAGAGAGAGAGAGAGTGGCAAGGGATATCGAGGCGAGTTCTAATTTAAAGAGAAACACGCGTATAGTTGGATCTCGGTTGGGCAGCGTCTTGGTGCGCGGCAGCCAAGGCGAGGGAACACAGTGACGAAGGAAGGAAGCGTGAAGAAGCGGCTTGGGAGGGAGGGGAGAGGTAAAAAGGAAAAAGGAAGCCGGACTAAGATAGATAAGACCTCGTTATGGATTCCGGCAGCGTGCACTGCAGGACGTCCTCATTGCTCGAAGTGTCCTGCAAGATACGAAATAATGTCGGTGTGCATCCCGAGACACAGGGATAACTTATCCCGTCTACGCCCCGTGGAATATCTTCTATCTGCCTTATGCTCGAAGCTCTGCCATATCTCTGCTTCCGCGACTTCGCTTCCTACTTCCAATCTACAATGCTCGCGACAAACTTCTCTCTCTTTCTCTTTAGCCTCTGACGTTTTTCGTCTTCGGTCTTCGGTCTTTCGAACGGTGTTCTTTAGCTCTTCGATCCATGTCGCGATCCCTGCTACGTATCGAAAGGCTCTCGCGGGGACACTCGCGGGGACACTCGCGCGTTTTATATCCGAAATTTTAGTTTAGTTTTTCGAAACATTTCCCATTTGTGGAAAGGACAACAAGAATTCTCATTAACAGTTTTCGAATTAATTGGGGCCCGTTCTTTCGCGATCGTTTTCGAACTTGTTCTTCCCGCACTTTTGTCCATAATTACTCACTTCCATACAGCAGGCCATTTGCAACTACGCCCATTGGAATTTTCTAATCTTCTCGCGATGGCTGACTCACAACGAACATTTACACTTGTACAAAAGTGTGCCCGTTATCCAGAAAGCTGTTACCTGCAGCGGCAGACGGAATGGTTCACTTAATTAACAGCTTGTCTCCTGATAACGGGGCGCAGGAAGTGTTCTTTGACAGTGCGCTTTGGGTAGACGACTAATTACAGGGCCGAGAAATAGTAGACGATTTAATTTATCCATTCCAGTGACTCCGTTTAATTATCTTACGCAATAATGTCCCCTTCTAAGGAGGTATTCGAATACGTAAGTCGAGGGTAGTTGCGCATCGCGAATGAAAATGCGGCTGGGAAACTGGTTGCCGAAAAATTCCCATTCCCAAGTGGAAATTGCCGTCACTTTTGGAATTGAACGAGTTTTGGAATTGAATTTATTTATGAGAAAGATCTCCGTTGACACTTGTATCTCGAACGAAAGTTTTGCCAATTGTCATTTCGACGATAAAGCGTCGCACGTTTGCCTCAGTCGACGAAATTATCGGCAAACACTGATTTTTCGTAAATTTGTCAATCATTCGTCGAGTGACACTCGAAAATAGAATGTACACGACAAACTGCTTCAAATCGAACAACTGAAGAAAACGTTATCTGATGTACGGAGAAATTATCAAAATCGGAGAACCACCATCCAGCTTTTGGAAGAAGTATCTCGAAAGTTTCGCCAGCATCGGAATATCAAATGGCACCTCTGATGAAGCTGCAAGCTCGGATGCTCGGTTTTGGAATTGAAATGGCAAAAGTCAAACGTGTCGCTCGTTTCATCGGCAGTTTGGTAACGTTTCCCCGGTTTCCTGTCAGCGGATGCGCCGGCATCGCGTGTTCTCGCTACGATGGTTCCTCGAAGAATTTCCTCGCGGTGTATTGCAGTTCGGAAAGTAGGTTCCCGTGGTGCATAGATAAGGGGGAGAGAAATCGCTCGGCTGCATTTCTCGACGATGTCAGAAGCAAGTTTTCAGCACGGGTTTGCTCCGTTGCAGGTCACTTCGAAACTTTCCTCTACCGAATGCTTGCCGCGCTTATGTCACGAAAGAAGGTGGCTAGGTTAAAAACAAGTAAGAAAAAGGAGGAAAGGTGGGAAAGCTTGAGAGAAACAGAGAGAGAGAGAGAGAGAGAAAAGGAACGCGCTAAAACGGGAGACGGTGTTGAAGGGGTGCAGCAGCAGCAGCAGCAGCAGCAGCTCGACTCGCGCCGATGAAAAATTCACCTCGACGATAACTCGAGCGTTGCATTTTTCATAGAGCCGCGAAACTTTCTTATCCATTGCTTATATCCGGTGTAGTTTCCACCCAAACCAACAACCACGCGCCTCCAGAGGCTGATAAAGGTTCCTCCAACCGCTTGTTGTTCCACTTGCGTTTACATCGTTTCTCAATCGTACATCTCTAATTCCTTCCCTGCATCTCCTATCTTTCCCGCGTTGCAGAACGCAAGAAAAACGCCGCTCCCCGATGGCATCGTTTTCCAAGCAATTTCCACTGGATTTTTAACCCTTTCCACGTGTGCGAAACATGTACGCGTACGATCACGTACAGCGTATAAATCTTTGAAGAAGTCGATTGTAAACTAATCGATTGAATTCAACTACCAACCATACGTTTCATTGCAAAGTTTAGAGAATTTGTTTTTCTTTTTTCTTTTTCTCGCAAATGTGTCTATTTTGTACGTACAAAATATTTTTTGGCAGATATAATAATTGTAACATGGAACAGTAATGGTTAATCTTGGGGATTTCGACACAATTATCGACAATCCCGAACTTTTGAGGATACAATCGTGCGTCGCTGTCGATTAACTTATTGCACGCCAATGTGAATACAAGTCACGTCATTTCGCCACGCGAGCGAAAAATAACCTTAACTCGAAGAGCCAAAGAGGATTAAGACTAATTATCAATCCACCGGTATCGTGCCACGTTCGTGCACAATAATCCAGCCGCGAACTTCAGGAATTATTCGTCAGATGTCCCAAATCCGTCCGTTTATGCAAAACTTGGCTCGAACGTGTGCCGCGACCTCCTTGTATAATTGGGTTTCATTAAAACGAGACTTTCTTTGATATCCGCGACGTACAGCTGCTTTGAGGGAACCTAAGTGACTCGAAGCAGAGAAGAGGAGGGAGGGTTATTCTATAAGTAAGTTGGGCAAAGTCAAATCCGACCGTGAGAAGGTCGATAGGATTTGTCCCGATGGCTGTAACTGAAACTGAAACTGTATCGTCGCCATCGTCGTCGTCGTCGTCGTCTCTCCGCCAGGTTTGCATATGCAAATCAGTGCCCGCCCGGGCGAAACATCTGCCGATTTCTTTCGATAATTCGCGCGGATGGGTGATCGTGAATGGGCGAGCCCGGGTAGCACGCGTTCACGGTTACGCGAGATTAAAGAAAACGAAGCGGAAAATGCAAATGGAAATAGAGAAGCACGCGTGTTCCGCTCGCTAAAAATTCATACGACTTTTTCATTGATATGCTAACGCACGTCCGTGCGTGTGTGCGTGCATCCTTATTTGCATATCGCGTATCGGCATCAGACTGAAAGTCGATAGCTACGTATTTACAAGTCGCAAATTAACCGAACGAGCCATTGCATTCGAGCAGTTACGTTGCATTCACGTCCCGCGAGTTCCTTCGCAACAGATCTTTATTCTCGTTCGCGGAATTGTGATCTATATTTCTTCGTGATCACTGGACTGCGAATTTTCGTTCGAGTTTGGTATTCTTGAAAATAGTCGGCCCTCGGTAGAAAATTGAATTGCTTCTATTATAAAGCGTAAGAAAATTGAAGGGTTTCGGTGTTTTTAGATTCGGGATGCAAATGTGGAATCTCAGATGTATGAGAGAGAGAGAGAGAGAGAGAGAGAGAGAGAGAGAGAAAGAGAGAAGGGGTTGCGTTTCGTCTTAGAGTCACTGCCAAGACTCATCAGTGGGGGCGCTGATGACAGCGACTCCTTACCCCAGACGCTTGTTGTTGCAACTACCAGCTAGGCTGGACGGTCCATCCATCCTAGCGGTGTTGCCGCACTTTGCTTTGCTTAAACGTCGGAGATCGGCAGGACCTCGACGCTAGGCGCGCAGTCACTTGCGGCTTGTGCTAGTCAGTGTTCGAAACTCGTAGTCGAGAAATCACAGGCAGCTACAAATAAATTATGGCCGAATATCCTAAAATGTAATTACTTGGAGCTATTACATATTTCCATTAGATTAACGCGTTGACACGTTAAGACACTAAAATATCGCACCTAAAATATCCTAAATTATAATTACTTGGAGCGTCGTTTCATCCAGATCAACGTACGAATTATACAGGCTTCGCCGCGAACGAGCTGAATCGGTGTTTCAGTGTGACATCGTGTTTGACACAGTCTATAGACACGGTCAGAAATAGACTAGCTCGGCTCCGTTCACGCGAGACGTTCTCTCGATGACAGTTCGACACGTTCCATCCGGATGGCCTATTTTCTCTCTAATTTTCCATTGGTCACGCCGCGAGAGGGCCGGCGATAAATGCGTTACGTACGAACGGTCGTCGACATTGATCGTCCACTCGGTGCGACCGTGAATCGGGCGAACGCTCGTTTCTCACGGACGGCGTTACGTTGCCCTAAATTTCTTGAAACGCCGTCGAAATACCAAGGGGGGGTGGGGGTGGCAAAAAGTTGATGACGCCTGCCGAAGAACCGCTCCGAGGACAAATACAGCGCACGTAATCGAGCCGATTATGCACGGATGATTAGACTTGGGGATTTCGCCGAAGAAGATGATTAACGCCTTGTTCTTTAGCGAGTTTTATCGATTTCCTGAAGCGCGAAGATTTATGGAGGAGAACGATAATTTGCATCCTCGTTAATCTTCTGTAATTAGAATTTCCTTTATTTACGAGAGAAGGGGGATTATTAGTTAATTCTGGTGGGTATTCTGGACTGCTAACGACCGTTGTTATTTCTGCGATGGCGGATCGATGAAAGATGAGGATGAAACGCAAGGAGGAGAAACAGATATAAGGCCACGCGTGGACGTCTTTTAGATTTTTCAGTAAGAAGTGGGAATAAAAGGAAATATCGATCGACACACACGCGTTCGGTCGATCTCAGTCGATCTCAGTCGTGTCGAAAGGATCGAATTGAGAGACCGGTGGGAAGGTGAAACGACGTTAAAAGGAAATCCGGAGAATCCGGCGAAACAAAGCAAACGCGTCGGAGATTTGTAGGAAGGATATTTACAGTGGTTCATGGCGGTACGATTAACTCTTAGGGAAAGTAGATCGAGCCGTTTCTGCGATTAAATATGCATGATTTGAGGTGAATATAAAATACCGGGGAGGATTCGCAGTGGGGTGCGCCGCCGGTACACCCCCGTCATCTGCGCTCGAGGATTTAAGGACGAAGGATTCGTGGGTCCCGAGGGCGAACCATTGGAAGCACGAGAAACCAGAGGTTAAAAGAGACGAAGCGGCGAACGGTGGGTAGGGGAAGTGAGCGAGAAAAGGGGGTAGGCGAGGAGGGGTGGTGCAAGGTTGTTTGCCTTCGAAGACTGAAGGGGCTCTGCTTGCTTATGAAGTCTGATCGCGTAAGATGCTTCCCGGTGCCTGGAACCACCCCCCTCCGCTTGATCCTCTCTCGGTTCTCGTTCCCGTTCTTCCGCCTCTCTCCTGTTCCAGTTTTCTTCCCCCCCCCCCCTCTCCTCTCCCTCTTCGCTCTTCGTTCTTTACCTCTGGCACACCTTGTTCCAACGGGAGCAAAAGGGAGCTCCTTCGACGTTATCTATGTACGTACCTTATCCTTGGTTATCCAATATCTGTTGGACGTGTAACGAACCGGGGACCAGGGGGAAGGGAGGGAGGGAAACAGTCGCAGAACGCGGCTACTGCCGTCGCGAAAGTTAATCTTATTAATTGAGAGTCGGATTCTTGGCGGAGTTCTTGAACTCCGGGGGCTTGATGCTTCAAATTGGATCCCTTAATTTCTTTCGCGTGCCCTACCCCTCCCCCCACCCCTTCTCTCGGAGGATTCGTTTTTTGTATTTAATATCGTTGATGTACTCTGTTCCCACTCCCCTCTCCCTTTTCTTTCTCTCTTTTTTTCTTTCACCGTCTGGTAGACGCGAAACGCGTACATCAATCGTCTTCTCGACGAGAACCCGATGAAAAATTGAAAGAAATTGTTGGAACGGCGCTGTACGGGTGGTTCGTTAAACGGTCGATATTTCTCATTTACGTTTATCATTTTCCACGCGTCACTTTGATGCATATTTCACGGAAATTGTTACGTTAAGAACGGAGATGACGATATCGATATTCTCGCGCGCTCTGTCGTGGATTTCGCTTATAAAGCCGGCCGAATTACGACAATTTAATAATGCAGCGAGCCTAGTTATTCATTTGATAGAAAATAATCCGTCGAGCTGTAGGAATAATTACTGTAACGTTAGTGTAACAGTATTATCGTTGGGCACCGGGCAATATTAATCATCGAGGGCAGGGTAGGCTGATGCACGTTATTACGTTTACATGACCATAGAAAGTGGTATATAGCCGTGGCATCATTAACGTGCTATGTTAATACACTAA
>KQ435720.1:1886776-1901425 GCA_001276565.1 Melipona quadrifasciata | reverse complement strand
CGAATGAGATCGTTTTAGTATCTCGCGAACGAGTTAATCAGAACCGATCGAACTCTTTGTTCATTATCGTTGGATATCGAGCGAAAGTGTAATTGCAAATGGCGTTCAAATTGTCACGTGCGAATCGATCTTCTTACGTAAATCGTTTTTTCGTAAGCAAAATTCACGGTCGATTTTCCGCTCGCGGGCGAAGCCCAAAACATTGAAAACAAAAACCCCGAAGAGCGCGATACTCTCTCGGAAACTCTCGATCGTTCATCCAGCTCATTAAGGATAGATCTTTCCACTCGGGCGGAGGCGTTCACCTAATTTAAATATTCCCCCGGTATTGGTCTCCCGAGAGTTTTCTAATTTAACCACCGCACCCTCTATAGATTCTTATCCCCCTCTCGCCACGTCCTGCGACTCGTTAAAGTTCATTAAGCGAAGGAGAGAACGTAAGCGTGGTCGAAAAGGCAGTGAGTGGGAGAAGGATGGACGGGTTTTTTCGGCTCGAGGCAGAGAGACAACCTGCTGGTCGCTAGGTTGAAGGACGCAGAGACGTCGCGTGGGTGTTGCCTCCCCTCTGCGACGTTTTACAGGCCACGTATGCTTTTTCGCGCCTTTTCGTGAAATCTTCCACCTCGGAGCTTTCGATTCCCGCGTGGCCACGTGAATTTTAACGACGACGAATTCTCATTCACCGGAAAGTTCTTAGCGGAATTTCCAGTTTTTGCGCGCGATCGAATTTTCTCGCCCTTGCGTTGTTTCGCCGCTTTCTTTCTGGCTGTCCGTGACTTGTTGATCCGACCGGTTCGTTTGCAATCCTCCGACACGCGCTCGAAACGAGAATTTTGTCTGCCTTGACGTTCCGAGTGCGTAATCGTCCCGGTGAATCGGCCCTGTTTGCCTGTCCCGACGATGGAAAGTGAATTTGCCACGTGTTTGCCCGCTTTCGACGGCGGGGAATTCACTCGGTCGCGCCTTGAACCGAGGTTCCCTCGAAATCTCTTTTCGCCGTGAATCACGAATTGCGCATGTAAACGTTGATATCAGCTAGTCGCGATTAATACTAATGAACCCGAGGGGGCGCGATGCATTTGTAGGTGCAACATTTATAGGTTCATAAACGGACTTGATCGTTATTGATATCCCTCCCTTACAACCATCAATTAACATCGCGGCTGGTGCGTCGAGGGCGGTTTTACGAATTTGGAAGGGGTATTTCTGGTTGGGTGGCAGCTCGTTACGCTGGCCTTTCTCTCTCTCTCTCTCTCTCTCTCTCTCTCTCTCTCTCTCTCTCTCTCGCTCTTACTCGTTCGGCTCGACGAATAACCGCACTCATACACACGTACAATACCGGTGGACGTACAAAACACCGGGCGTACAAGGTGCGGAAACGCTGCAAGAGGAAGGAAGCAGATTCCATTTGCGGCTAAATGACTGATGCGCCCGCGTGTTGCGCGTCACGTTATGACTCTGGACGTGCGATGATATATCGCTGTAACCATCGGACGCGCGCACACAGTCGTTGCCAACGTTTCTGTGTACCCTGCACAAACACTCGTTAACGGCCAGAGAGAAAGATGTACGTCCGCTTCGCGCGGTTACGTGCGGTCCACGTGTGATACGCCGCGCATCACATTCCTTCGCTGCGGTCGGCCTACCCTAAATTCTATTTGCGGTCACATCCTATTCCGATGCTTTTAACCGTACCAATCTTCCGAAGACTTCCCCTAGCCCAACGGACGAGGCAATCTTTCCCTCCTTCGAACCGCGTCGGACGGTTGATTGATGAATCGGTGAAAAAGGCGGCGAATCGCGGAATTGTCGGCGGAAAGACCGCGCTTCTTGGCTCGTTCGGTCGACAAATTAACGTCTTGGAAACTTCCTTTCTCGTTTCCTCCTTCCTCGGGGTCTTAGCCGGGCGAAGGGGGGAATGTCTCGCGAAATTGGGGTAACACACGTTGAACGTACTACAGAGCAGTGCTGCGCTCCAGCTACCGTTCGTGACTCGGGTCGCGGGTAGAAACTCGATAACCCGATGTGCAGAAGCCCGGGGAAGCAGAAACGCGGCGAGTTCGTATTACGGGCGTGATATCGCTAATTGTATATTAGCTTGGTCACCGCATTACCGGTCGATAACGCAGAGCCTCGGTTTCGTAGTTACGGCACTGGCACCCAAGTCTGGGCTTCGGGTGTACGTATTCCGGTGCTGACCCTGCCGGCCCTGTGACCGGAAGGGTCGGTACAGCGGTACTGTGTATATACTTGTAAGAGGCGCGTAATTTGACTATCGGCCTCGGTGGCGGCACATCACCGCGAGATTACTCCATTATACCTCCATAGACAATGGAAACCGCTTACGTGCCCGTAAATGGCTTCGTCTACCGCGAGCCAGTCCCTTCCGTTGCTCGCCTCCCTTTAAATCTCTCCATCCAGCGTACTCGGGCTTCGCCATCTTGCTCGCGCCAACGACCGTTTTCAACCGTCTTCGCCTACCTCTCCCTTGGCCTCCTTATTAAACACCCTCGCCACCGTCTTCAAACGACTCTGCGATGTTGCGCACCGCTGCGGAATCAATTTTCGGCTGGTTAGATTCGCGTCGCGATTTTCCATTGATAATTGACGGCTTGGAATAATTTTGCAAGCGAGAGGGAAATCCTCGGAGACCCGCGCGGGGATCTTTCGCAAGTTTTCGACTCGATGGCATTCTCAAGTCTTTCCTGACGCGTTTGATCCAACAAATCATACGAGTCTCTCTCCCATATTTCGCGAAGGTTAAAAAGTTGACCCAGAAATTGATCTCTCGGTGAAAAATCGACAGCCGTCTGACCCAGTTGGGAGAGTCGGCTCGTTGAAGACGTCGTTCCCGAACGTTTAACCACCATGACGACGTTACGACATCGTCACGTGCTCGTGAGACACGTTCAAACATACGAGGGGGCGCCGAGGTGTGTTTACAGAGAGGAGATGTAGAGCAGGAGAGAATGGGGAAGAGGATCAACGACGAACCGAAGAGGAGTGGCTGTAATAACAACCGGGGCGCGTCAACGACTGGTATCGCGTTCTTTGTCACATGGACGATTTATACCGGATATTCGATTCATTTACAAAACCGCTTTGCGTGCAATTGATTTCCACGGCCAGACTCGTTACCCACCGCACATTTTGCATCTTCGTCACGGGCCGCGGATGGAGACTCGATTTATCGCGTGCCAGACGAAATCGATCGATTCGTTGTTTTAACATTTAGATAATGTTTGCGCCTCGGTTGCATTTCACGCTGCTTTGTCGCGTGAAAAGGAAAAACTGCGGATCAGGTGATAAATATTCTTCCTGCTTTTCACACGTGTCAACCGATCGCTTTCCCTTCTCGTTTTTTAACTTTCGGGATTATCGGGACGCGTTTCTGGATCGTTTTCGAGATGTACTTTTGCATGATTGACAGAAGTAAAACGTATGATTAATTTGCGATCGTTTTAAATATAACTTGTTTACAAATTTGTAGCATAGGGTTCGTAGGATCCCATCGCCGTGTTCATTCTCAGGAGAAAAAGCACGGTTAAAGCGGTCAAGATTTCAACCGGCGCGGTTGCTGAATATTCGCAGATTTCCACGGTCGTGTTTCTTCGCGGCCGTTTACTCCTTCCGTCTTAGTTAGCATAGCACAGCGACGGAAATCTCGACGTCAGAACTCAGGGCGAGATACGGCACTGGGGGTAGGTAGCTGCAATGGCTGCACCGGTCGCATTGGTCGCCCTGGACGCCCTCTCTCTCTCTCTCTCTCTCTCTCTCCCCTGTCGACTGCATGGCTAGCATCCCTCTGGAATATTAATATGACGCGAAATATTATAAGCCGCGACAGTCGACGCCACGGGAATACTAAATATTATCCTGCAGGATCCGGACGGTGACTCGATGCTCCTGTTGGCGCTTACATTTTGCTCTTGGCAGGGAACCTGCAGGCTATCCCCATGCACGAAACATGGTGATAAACTGCCCTCGTTCCTCGTATCACTATTTTTCCATTATATGCAAAAAGGAATTTTTACTCGTGACTCTCGGCCGACCCGGGCTTTAAGAAAACGCGCCGCTTTGAATAATCACGAGCATTCATCGTAATGTATAATGTGATACGTGGAGTTATTTCGAAGTCGGTTGAGCTTTTCTCATTTTAATATTTAACCTTGCGCGTGATTGTATATACATGTCGCGGAATATCATTGTATTTCTTCTTTTTCTTTTATATTTTAACGACGCCTAAAGCTGACGCGATTTTGGCATTGAGTAATCGGCTTAGCATTGTTGAGACATTTCAAGACATTGTGATGTTAGGAGTAATTATTTGTTTCATCGAGCAAAGGATCTTCCGTATTCGCCCTGACTTTGGCGTTACTGAAAATATGATTAGAACTTTGCATTTTCTTTACGAGATATTGTCATTTGACATAAGGATATCATGATGTCACGTGAGAACTAACAAAATCGAGCGACAAAATAACTCGGAAGACTAAAACAAACACCTGCCTATTAAATGAAGTTAGAAACAAGAGTATCGATTGTAGACAAAATAATTCACTTCTTGATCCTTCTCATGTACCTCGATAAACTGTCGTTAACACTCGTATCGCAAACCTAAGAAACCTGTTCGTTTCTTCAACAATTGCAGGCTTCACTGGTTACCTTGACGAAACCGATATCGATATCGATACTTGCGAGGGAAAAAGTATCCGCTAAATCTCGCAAAACTTTCGAACGAAACGGCGGAGGAACCTTTTTTTCTTCTCTCCTCGCTCCGCGGACGTGTCGTTTTCTGCCCTTTTATACGAAGTGGCGTACGAGACGGGCGAGACATTTCTTCCGTCGCGGCGATCGAAGAAATACATACGCAAGTCGGGGGGGAGGGAGGGAGGAAAGTTTACGAGGTAGAAAGTCGGACGTACCCCCGGAGAGAAATAAAGAGATTACGTTCGGGACGTGGTTTCGTTATCGATCGAGCCGGGAGATGGCAAATGATATGGTTTCGCGCGCGGACGACAGGATAGACACGTAGGGCAGGTTCGGGTGTTTAGCGGGACATTTATTGGATGGCAGTCACTGGCAGTGTGCACGCCCGTTAACAGGTCGTTTTCTTTAATGGCTAGATAAACCGTCGACCGTTATTTCAGCTGAATTACTAGCGTCGATCGTAAAGGGAAGAAGAAAAGCGCTCTGACCGGCTTGCGCCATAGATTTTTTTCCTTCCCGTTCCCCCCTCCCCCCTACCCCTCGGCCGCGTGCGCGTAATTAACTCACCACTCGAGGCGGAGAGCAGCGTGTTAGAAAACACTTTTAGAAAATGCGCGAGGATACGTGCAACAGCGAGAAGAAATTACGATAGATGAGGGAAAAACGTTTCCTGTTGGTGGAACTTTTAATGGTTATTATTACGAGCACGAGCACGTGCAATTTTAGTGTCGCCGTAAAGATAATAAAAAATGAGGAGAAACTTACGAGAGAGAGAGAATATGGGAATAAATCGCGAGGCGTTTCGGTGGCAAATAGCGTTTAAATTCAAATGACCGAAAAAGAGAACGAAGCCCGGCTTCCGGCTGATTTTAATACACGGCACTTAACGTGTGTACGCTGGTGGTGGTGGTGGTTCCTTGGCGGACACGGTCGTGGATCGCGATGGTGAACGACCGGCTAAAATTATGCAGACAGGTCAGTCACTGACGCTGATCTCATTACTTTGTCGTTCGCCAGTCTACGTCAATACGTTTTATATATTTTGCCGCGAGTAACAGCGGAAGAACGGGGAGAGAGGACGAGGAGACGGCTGCTGTAGCTTCTCTAACATTTTTAATTCAATGCAGCCGCTCGTGGATTATTATGCATAATACAGTAACTTGGCTGCGAATATAGAGCGCGTCAGAGCAGCCTGCTCCTCCTCCCCTCCTACGGCCGTCTATCCTTTTCTGCTTCGTCTCTTTATCTTGAAACTTTCGTCGAAAAAAAACGGTAATCCGTTACGGTGTCGTAAGAAGACTACAAAGGGTGAATCGTTAAAAACCTCCAAGCCGCGGAGTGGAGCGTTCATCGTTCTCTTTCCTTCTTCTTCTTCTTCGTTTTTTTTTTCTCCTTCCCTCTTTTCGTTTTCCTTTTTCCTGAACGACCCTCGGGGTTGTTTACGACATTCTACGTCCACTACGCTCGTGACGATGTTTAAAGACTAGCTCGCCCGTGTACGAATACTTTATTAGCAGTGCAATTCTAGCGCGAGTTAACCACGCTTTCGCTGCCACTTAGGACTGTAAATATTTTACCCGAGAGGAAGAAACCACTCGAATTTTTCACTTACACAGCGGGGCGAGATTCTATCGGGAGGAGATTCTTAAAAGAGAGACAGAGAGAGAGAGAGAGAGAGAGAGAGAGAGAGAAAGAGAGAGAAAAGGAAGAAAAAGAAAGAAAAAAAAAAGGAAACGAATTACGGATAACGAGAATTATTTAATTCGATTGGATGGCTAGACGTCTCTTGGCTCGGTTAAATATCCGAGAGGAAAGTTTCTTAAGGAGATCCCGAGCTTCCAACAGTTTCCAAGAGGAGGAACATTTTTCTCTCGTACAACACGTAATTTGTGGTAGCCATAAATCCAGAACGTTGCGCGGAGAGAGAAGAGAAGAGGGGAGGGGGGGGGGAGAGGGAGAGAGGTAGGGAAGACGCGGATGAAAGTTTTCCTTCGATTTTTGGCAGAAGGAAGGACTATGGACTGGAATGGAGAAGTCTGAGCTGGAGCGGGCGGCGGCGAGGAGAGGTGGGGGATAGATGGCGGAGAGACAGGATCCTCCGGAGGTTGCGGAGAAATCGCCTGACGCTCGGTAATTTATGCTTTGACCTCGTTCCCGTTGCTCGACGGGATACGCGCGCGCGCCTGTTTTAACGGAAAGATGGTGCGAGATAAAAAGTCAAAAATAAACGGTGATACGGGGGGCGGGCGGGATGCTCTTCCCTATCTGTCCGAACTTTGCTTCCTTCGCGAGAAAAGTTGGTTGTTTCTGCTGAAATTTATCAAGCTCGCCGCCGGCCCCCGCCGCTCCCTTAACAGTCTCCGTGGAATCAGTGGGAAATAAACGGCGGAAAACAATGGTCGACGCGGGCTAGCGCGTTTTTAACTGTCAGGACGTGTTCGAGGGTGAAAATAGTCGGCTAGAGGTATGCGCCGGGACTCCAGATGCGCGGCTCTGGTCGAGACGACAAACTGCTCGAGAAGTTGGTCGGCCGAGCTGCTAGGGGTGAGAAGCTAAGATGAGAGAGGAAAAGTAGCGTGCGTAAATAACGGCTGAAGGAGAAAGAGGAAGAGGAACAGAAGAGGAAGAAGAAGATGTAGAAGAAGAAGAAGAAGAAGAGGTGAAGGGGTGTCGCTTACGAAAGATCAGCCGGTAACGAAAACAGTGTTATTAAAAAGTGGCGAGGAGGGAGGCGACGGTGCGGCCGCGTGGAAATTCTTGGCGGTGGTGCAGAATCGACGGAAACGTTGCGGAAGCTGGAAGTAGAATTACTCGGGGAAAAGAAGAGGCAAGGGAGCAAAGATGGGAGGCAGAAGACCGGTCGTTAGGTAGCGCCGTCGTAAAATTAATTACGCCTCGAAACTGTCTTAATTAAAAATGTGTCCGCCGCCCGTCAGCGTTACTCTCTCTCTCCAATGCATCCACTCTCTCACTCTCTCACTCTCTCTTTCTTCTACCACCTTTATAACCTCCGTCACCTTCCACAGCTTCTACCTTCGTATATTCAGCCACCGACTGCTTCTCCTTTCCATCAGGATCGAGAAGCTCCTCCTTTCTTCTTTCCTCCCGGCTCCTCGATTCTCCTCCCTTTCCTCCGTCCCCCGTCTTCCTCTGCGACGCCCTTATTACCTACTCGGTCGCAAGCATAACGGCACCGCCATGAATATTATGTCATTATGCAATCTCGCGGTGCATGCAACGGCACCGTGCGAGCTGCAGCCTACAGCGCTGCGTGCACGCGTCACGTGTACTTACTGGTACCCAGCGCGCGATACATTTGTAACCATCGCGCTGGTTCAGAGAGCTCGCACCATGCGCGACTTACCTTCGAAGGAACGACCGAAGGGGATTGAGTCGTTCCTACGGAGCGTAACGAAGATTTTCCACTAATTGCCAGCCCCTTCCAACGCTCCTGCTCCCCGAGAGTTTCCACTGTTTCTCGTTATTTCTCCGGGGTACTTATATTTTAATACGAAACACCTCCAGCCACCCCTCCGTGTCGACGGAGCTGCTACGTCGAAATTGCGCGAACAACCGAGGCGAAATGTTCGTGCGGCGAGCAAATTTTTTTTGCTGCCGCGCGGCAGTAAGACGACGCAAGGTAGAGCTGTAACTACCTTAACCGTGCGATATCGTATCCTCTGTTTCGATAAAGCGCGTGGAAACGAGCGGGGTCGTGCCTCGCGATTTCATCGCGCGGTTGCCGGCACGCTCTCGAGTTAGTGAAACAGGACCGCGCCGCGCTGTGACCTGGTCACTCGACGCAAAATCGGATCGACGATTTGCACGTCAGGCGAATTACCGCGCCGAAAGTGACGCTACCTTTACCTATATATCGCGATCGGGGGGACCCTGCGCGCGGAACGCGAACGCGTTTCACAACAGCCAGCAGGATCAACGTTTAACAACCGAACGGAATAATCTACGATGGGAACAAATTATTTCATAATTTACACGTTCGTCATTGAAATTGTGATTTTCCTGTTGGCTGAACGACGAGCAACGATAATGTATGTATTTGACGTGGTCATAAATATGGGACGACCCATTTAAGCGGAGGCGCAGACGTAATTTATTCATTTAAATTAGAGCCCCGCGAATGCAATCGCGAGTAAAATTAATTGGAGGATGCGCGCGGATCGTGCTTTTTTCCTTATCGAACGTAATTAGGCGACAATCGACCCGGCCTTTGCAACGCCTTTGGTCTTCCGAAAACGCGCTCGAAAGAGATTTAAAAAAAGGAGGAAGGAAGAAACAGTCGAGAAAAAATAATGGAGAATAACAGGGGCATTTTTAACGATAAATCAGTCGAACAACATTACTCCCTCCCGAAATAAACGTGAATTAACGAGGCGCCGTATTTACTTATTTGCGCTCTTGCTGTTCCTACGTGCAACTTAATTTCAACGAATTTATATTTTTGTTATCCGGCTGCGCAATTAGCAGCACTCGGTTTACAGGAAATAAATTTTGGTTGAGTTTGTAGTTTTAAAGCGGCAACGGCGGAACGTACATTTTCCCCCGCTCGGTGCGCACTCCGCTTTACGTCCTTTAAACGTTTAACGCTCGTAATTATTGTTCATTACCGGCGACCTTAATCTCGCCGTTGATCATTGTTGACTTATCAACGAGATTAGGCAGGCAGAAAATTATTCCAGAGGAGGAAAAAAAAAAAAAAATGACTCGCGAGATAATCCGAAGTAGATTTCCTCGGTGAAGAGTTAAACGTAGGCGTCATTATCGCCATTCTAAATACCTTTGCAGGAACAGTGAATATGTAGCGGAGTTGGGCTAGAATTGGGAGGGAGACACGCGAGAGAACTTTTGCACGAACGCTCTCTGCACACTGGGTGCTCGTAAATTAAACAGTTAACGCGTAAGGCCTTTCTAAAATTTAGATCTACTTTAACGTACGTCTTTTAATTCGAAATACACGTGTTTGGTAGATGAAAAATTGTGCAGCAGTCTCATAGTGATTGACGTAGAAAATAGTTGTAGCAACTCGTTCGATAATTGGAAGACGTGTACTTGAGAGTAAATCACTGCTGGCCAAAGAATTATTTCCCTTTAAAATCGTTTGTTTCAAAGGAACAATCTGGGATAGTAGTCTCCATCAATTTGTACGTGTTCACTTCGTCCATCAGGCAACTCTTCAATTTTCGAAAATTTTGAATCAGAAAATTCAATAGTAATTTCTTCTTTTTCAGATGCTTCGATCACCGACGATTGAAAACGACGATCTAGTAATTAAGTTGCACGAGTAAACAATTTTCGTTATTGTTGTCACACGTGGCCATGCATTTTTTAGTAGCAGAGGCAAAGAAAATGTAGTCCGATGTAGATAACCGGCGTTCTTTATCTAAAGCGTTAGCACGAAGAAACTCGCAGACAATTGATTAATTGTAAAGACCGTGAATGTTTTCACGTTTTCTTCTCGATTGAAGCAGAAAAAGAAAGAGAGAAACGTTTGCGAAAAGCTTCCGTATCGTTTGGAAGTATTTACATTACATGGTTGCGAGCGGAAAGGCAGATACGAACGATGAAAACTCGATCGACGAAGTAAATTTATCGTGATATTTTCTGCGACCACTTCGACCGGATACAGCTGCCTCGGAAGGATGCCGAAATGCACGGCGAAATAGGTCGAGTAGCCAGCATGCATGAATATTCTCCTCCTGCGTAAATAGAAAAATTTCTTCGCGACGGAACTCGAGCGTTAAGGAAATTTTTCATCGGCAACGAACTAAAGCCGGTTGTCAAAATATTTCATGCGAGCGGAGTCGAGCTTAATGCCAACCTACTGCTTCGCGCTTTATTTTTTTCTCTTTACTTTTCTCCTTCTTTTTCTCTTTTGTCATAATCCGCGATAATCGTGCTTTCGGTGCACTCTATTTTCGTGCATCGATAAGCTTGTGCGTTAACTACTGTCCCGGAATTAATGTCCGACTTTCGATTCGATGAATATCTGGCTAACGAGCGAACAGAAGGCATCGCAATGCAGATTTTCCGTGCCTTCCTACACGGTGTGTCTTTATCATCCCTCTCTCGTTTGCTTCCTTACGTTTCTCCCTTTCCGATTTTCTGGGATCCAGAAGGTTCTTGAGACTTAATCATTAGTTATTAATAATACATGGAAAATAAGGATTTTCGAAACAAACTCTGGTTCATTGATTCAGTGATTAAGTGAATGATCAAAGTGAGTGATCACTAATAATCACTGATAATTTAACGTCACTCGTAGAAGAAGCTACGTCCAAAGAGCGTTCCATTCAACCACTCTCATTCCGAATCCTCAAGTTTACTTCACGCGTCCTTTGAACTCGCTTCGATAAACTTCCGTCTCGTGAACGATTCTCGTTTGTTGTCTTCTAACGCGACTGCGTTTGGCTACGTTTCTTCTTAAGAAGAAACGTACGAATGGCGTACGAGACGATCGTACTGGGTATCTACTTTTCTCTCGATGCGAGCAGAGCCAATTTCCACAATCCGGGGTCGATAAACCCAAGATGCATCGCGCAACAAGCCGCAGGGCCCGCACAGCCTGACCAATTACCACTCGAGAATGCAAGTTGCGCCACTTGTGCAATCAATGGCATTCGTATAGAGGCGACCTCCCTGGGCAATTGTATTCTCGCGCGGACAGAGAGGGAGGGTCCAGGCCCATTATGATCGTTATACTTTGAACGTACAAAGGAGCTTGATATGGAATTGTGCGCAGCCTCTTGGATATATACGATACAGGGCCAGCCGAAATATTAATAGAAACTGCACGCGAGTGCTGTGTGTATCGGTACGCCGACCCTTTATAGACGATACAATATGTACAATAGTTCTTAGTTCTATCAACGTTCGCCCAGTTTCCTACCCGCCGATGAAAGCCCTTCTCGGCACGCTCCAAACGGCAACTTTCGGACCTTGTTTTCGACTCGGAGATACGATACGTAGCTAAACATTGTCACCTGCGACAGTTGGTTCTCCGTGTCTTATCTGTCTTTAAATTTAAAGCGTTTGTCCTCCGTCAGTTTGCAAGTTTCCGCAAAGGGGACGAACCCGCGAGTTTCGAAGACAACTGAATTAAGTATCGACTGATGATTTGAAACTTCGAAAAACACTGGCGCAGAGAATTTTATCACTAAAAGTGATTTTAGCGGGGGTGAGCCAGAAAATCTGGCCTCTTCAGAGGTGCAACGCTGATGCAACGAAAATTAGCGATTGGTTGATTTGGGTCACGTGATTCGCGAGGGGGCGTGGCGTTGTCTGGTACTGAGCGATCGCGCCTTTAATTTGTTTTCTATCCATTCAAATGTTTGCACGTCGATAAAATTTTATGGCAAAAAAGTCGTCTTCATTTCCTGGTCAAAACAGTTACTCCTGGACCTTTCAGTGAAAATTTTATGGCAAAAAAGTCGTCTTCATTTCCTGGTCAAAACAGTTGCTCCTGGACCTTTTAGTGAGACGAATCGCACTGGGGTACAAGTCGTGACGTTTTTTATATTTGCAGTCTACAGCCTACGTGAAGCAGTTTACGCGAAGCTGACGTTAATCAAATTCTGATCCTTTCGTTTCCGCGTCAAGAGTGAAAATTCACCGCGCGAGAGAAAAAAAATTCATCGCGTTACGAGGCATTAAAGCGGAGGCGCACGGCTGATACGCTCGTAACAGGGACGGTGCAAAATGTTTCGTTTCGGAGTACGAGTGAAATGCACGCGCGTAGCGTGTGCGCGATCGCGCTGGCGCTGGCGCTGGCGCTCGCTCTACAAAATGCGGCGGGTCGGTGCATCCTGATACGGTTCCGTATCTCGAAGCGCAGGACGTGCCTGAAATATGTACGAGACGTAAGCGTATGAAACTCGCGGGATATCGTGTTGCGCGCCTTTTGTTTTATGCAGGAAATGGTTTCCTTGCGAGTTGCGACGTTCGCCGCCGGTGCATCCCATATACCCAGTGTACGCGTAAGATATCGCGCATTGTTTACCGGTTATGAACAGATGGGATTGTTTCAAGCCTCCCCAATTGTTATTTATTTCAATGTGGACGGCGTCGGAGATACGACAATTACTCAAGGCACGATTGCGTCGTTATTTTTTCAAAGGTCGGATTATAGGTATTTCGCTCGCTCGGATACAACATCCTTCAGCTATTCCAATTGAAGGATTCTCCTTTATTCGAGAAGACGTAGATCGCCTCGCGCAGTCCAATGTATCTTCGAGATGAAAAATTTTCTACGAATCTTTGTACAAATGAACGCCAGACGGATCTCAGTTTTCTCTACAAAAATTTATCAGTGACTTTCTTACGAAAATTTGCCAGATCAACAGTTCAAACTTTCGAGGCAGATCGAATCGAAGTCGAGAAGTCGGATGTACTGTACTGTACTGTATGCGCGAGCCTGGCAAAGGTTAAATCCACTCGGAGTTATAAACCACCGGCAGACCATCGGTTGTCCCGAATCGCTCGCTGCAAGATTCACGTAAGTCGAGTCTCTCGGAACCAGTTTTCGATCTCTGTGGGAAATCGGCCGGCGTGAACTAGCAGGCGGTTGTATCTCGTCTGGCGTCGTTCCTCGCTCGCAGCCAATTCTGGAATTAGTCGCAGTCGAATTAATCCCGGTTGCGAAGTATGCACGAACGATTCGATCGGCAATGAGAGAGATCTCTCGAAATCTCTCCGAAGCGCGGTAGGAATTGTGCTTTCGACGTGTGTTACATCGGTCGTTTCTCTCTCTCTCTCTCTCTCTCTCTCTCCCGTCTTTTACCCCTCGCGCTCTCATCCCTTTCGTATCTGCTCTTTATTTGTACGTCTACCAGCGCGCTTTTATCTCCGCTCCATTTTTCCATCTTTTATTTCATTCCCGCCCCAGCCAGCGCGCGCTTTGTTTCGCTTTTTCCTCCGATTCTTTGCTCTCTCGACTTTTATTTATTCTCCTAACTTCTTCTACTCTTGCACGTACGCGCCGCGCACAGAGGATACAACGTGGGGAAGATGGGCTGAAGAGTGGGCGGAGGGAGAGAAATTGGAAAGGCGATCATGTAAAACGTAGAGAGTGGTAGCGAGAGAAGAGAAGAGAGGGAGAGAGAGAGAGAGAGAGAGAGAGAGAGGCGGTTGTATAGCTGTCAGGCACAGCTCGCACCGGTTACCTGCTTCAGCTCCTGTTCACGTTTTACCTGCAGCCGACGCTCAAACGTCCGTTCGCGTTGTCGTTCGAGCGTGAAACCTGCGCCGGGGCGAGTACCTGCACGCTCGCAAACACCGACGTACCGGGCTCTTTTACGCGTGTGTCGGCGGCGGTCGCGCGCGCGCACCCCCGCCCTTTCACATGCACACGCGTGTGCACACGCAATACCGCACTTTGAACCTTCTAAGACCGGGCTACACCCGCTCGATTATATCGGCCGCGGCTCGTCCGACTTGAAAATCCGGCTCTCCCTCGTTACTTCCATTCGAGACCCCTTCCCGTCGACTTGAAAAGGAACGTGAGACCGTCCCTTTCTTAACCGGCTCCCTATAATTGGTACAATAGAATCCTTTTGTCTTTTTTCCTCGCTTTTCTCTTTTCTCTCTCTCTCTCTCTCTCTCTCTCTCTCTCTCTCTTCGGCCTAATGTAATTTGCCCCCCAGATTTTGGACGGATCGCGCGTGATTCATCTGCAACCCCCTAACGCTGGTACTGACCGCTCTGTAATTTTCTCGAATTTTATATGGATACGGTGGCAATTTAAACGAGACGAATGGACTGCGGATATTTTTATAGACACGAACAAGGACATACGTTTCGTTGATTTATACGCGTGTTTCGTATTTTATGCACGTTGTAAGGCAAAAAGAATTGACTAGACGAAGATGAAGGGAAAAAACTGCACTTGTACCCCGGTACGATTCGTCTCACTGAAAGGCCCAGAAG
>KQ435720.1:1839141-1849769 GCA_001276565.1 Melipona quadrifasciata | reverse complement strand
GAAACGTTGCGACGACTCGCCCGAGATTTCGCCGGGGATCAATGCCGCGAATGGAAGCTGATTTTTATTATGTCCGTGTACGCACGTATTGCACTCTGCCGCCTTAAATATTTGAACAGAGAGCTGATAGCAAAGGTATGACTGGCCACGGCCAGAAACCAGAACGTCCAGGATTCTAGATCAAGCCATGATTCCTGGCCCGACCACACGATCTCGTCCGTGGTCACGCGTGGGATCTACGCTAATGGATTGCCAGCCGATACGTCCCCCGTGATACGGGCGAAGATAAGCGACAAGTATCGCGAAAATCCGAGTGCCTTCGACGGTTCGGCCGACCGCGAAATTGCCGCCCCCTTGATCGCCATGATTTTCATCGAATTAACTCGGTGTCGCTCCGCTTATCACTTAACCGGCCTTTCATTCGCCGAATACCCCCTTTCGTATCTTACGCGGGATTTTTATAAATCGTTCGAAATTTTTGCTAATTGATCTCTTCCCATTTCGAAGTCTGGTGGATCGATCTTTGGAAGGAGCCGTGATTCCTCGTTATTTCGATGATGCTTGATATTTAAATCACACTCGAAATTAAAATCAGACGAATATGAGTGTCTTTTAAATATGAAATTGACGAGTAAATTCATTTTGAAATACACGTGGAAGTATCTCACAGTGGCTCACAAAAGTACAATTACTGCGAAAGAACTGTCGCGTTGTACAAAATATTTTGAAGTTTTGTTAATGTCGTACTGAAATTACGACAATTTGGCGAAATTCGGAACCATTCTGAATTTTTGGGGACAAACGTTTTGCATTTTGATTTGCCAAAGGGAGACTCGTTAACAAGATGATATAACGCTTCATGGCTGTTTAAATAATCTCTGCAAAATATGTACTTGTAATTTTTTGATTTGTTTCAAATTTGTAAACGTAATCTTAATCCAACTGAACCTTACAACAATCTTGAATCTTACACGTGTTGACGAAATATCAAAATGTATCGTATAACACGAAGAATACGTTGGTAAAACGTATTGCTGCAAATGTTCGAAGGGGAAGCACACTTATCGAGGATTCTAGAAAAGAGGCTATCAACTGGAGATCGTTTTATAAAAGCATTTTAAGCCGTAGAACTGAAATAATCTCTATAAACAGCACATTGTAATCCTCCGTTTAATTAGTTCGTTAATTATATAGTAGCAATCAACCACTTAATCTGTTTTTGGCTGAGCACGATTTCATTGGCCCGAGCGGTCGGTCACGGTAATAGACGATTAATAATGAAATAATTTAATTAACCGCTCGACAGCTGGTCTCGTTTGCACTGGTCCCGAAATCCAGTGGTAAAACAATTATTTCGTTTAACGAACATCGGCTTGCGATCGGTATTTTCCAAAGATTGCAGGAGGACAGCCTGGTGTACGTCCATGCGTGTGCGCGCGGGAGAGAATATAAATTATTTTCTCGTTCCAACGCTGGTGTAACAACAATTTTTTCTCCTCCTCTCGGTATGATCGATTTATTTAATTACTGTGAATATTCATTGATTTAAAAACTCAAAATCGACCTTCGCCGACTGTCTCTTCTACGTCCACTGAAACTATTCGACTCTTTGAATTTTGGCAAGCTGTGTAAGTGTTGTTGTATAAATATACCACATCCTTCTATCAAAATTCATTTATTTCGTAAATCAATTTCTTCAAATTTCCTTCCAACAAAGATTAGTGCAAATGACGTGACAGCAAAAAAAAAAAAAAACTCAAAATGGTCGGTATCACATCTCTCCCTTATATCTATAATGGATATGCGAATTTTTCCGCTCGTTTTCATTCGGTTAATTTCGGGACCCGGCGTCCCCATCGATGGAGGCAACGGGGTGGGAAAATTCGATGCTTCGAGCCGGATTAAGAACACGCAGTTGTCCCGGCAAAAAAGAAAACAAAAAAAAAAAAAAAAAAAACTCGTGATCGCCGGGCTGCGTGAAATGAACATTCCCGTGTTAGCTCGCTGAGCCGAGAAAGGGAGCCCGTGGGCTGTTGCGAGGCAAAATAATTCGGTGACCTCGACGGTGGAACGCGCGTAATCCTTGGTGTCACGGCAGGGTGGGAAGAAAGAAAGGAAGAAAAGAAGAGAGCGCGCGAGAACAGGAGGCGAAACGAGGGGCGTTTGGTACGTTGGACGAAAAGGGGGTCGCGGCCGAGCCAAGAGGAAGATTCGTATATACAGAACGTATAAAGGCGGGATTATAATAAGCCAGGCTACGTTACGAAATTGTTTCGTTCTCTAGGTATTAATAACGGCGACCTGGTCGAAACAGGGCTGCAGAGCGAGAAAGAGGAAGAGGAAGAGGAAGAGAGAGGGAGCGGGGCACCCCTTTCGCCACGCGACGATTATTATTGCCGGCATCAGGAGTGTGTTTCACCCTCCTCGCCGAGAGTTTGTTTTACTTACAACTGCGCAGCTTCATTTCTAGTCATAATAGCTGACCGGTTTTCATCTCCTTAATGCCTGGCCTGGCAGCGCGCCCCAGGTTGCGACGGGGGATGAGTTCTCTCAAAGGAAATAAACCATCTTTGATGCCCGGCAAGGGGCTGGTAATTGAATTTGACGGATATTGAGACGTTCCGGGGTGTATGTGTGTGTGTGTGCTCTCTTTTTCTAGACTTTCGAAAATGTGCAACTCGCTAACAAGCAGGAGGCTCGGCAACCCGGAAATTCTGCATCTCATACTGTTTCGCAGATATTCGAGATAATCCCCGGGGGGTTTTACGATCGTTTTTTTCCTTTTTTAGCAAGAAAAAGAAATTGCTCCGCTGTTAGCATCGTGTGAACTGCATTTTGGGCAAAATTACAAATATTCGAGTTTACTGTTTGCTGTAAGAAATGATTCTCTCGCAAAAAGAAGAAAGCCACTCTTTTAAAGTACAATTTCATTGGAATTGATGTTAGTTATTTCGATATCTTTTCCAATTCTAAATACACGAAAATTTGAAATTTAACATTACAAGTATTTTTATAAAAGTTCTGAAATCCTGAAAGGTTTAAGATTTAAAACACTTTTAGTAATCACCGTTAGACGAATCATTCAAATATAGGATGTTGTGAAACTTGGCAGTACCTATTAATTATTAATTTAGAAATTGAATAATTGATTGAGACAATTTTAAGATCGATTAATAATTGATAATTGACTGAAATTCCAAGCTCGACTAATCAATCATTAATTGATCTAATTTGAAGATTGATTGATTATTCACTGAAATAATTTCAAGATAATTAAACATTGATTGAAATATTCTTCAGAGTGAAAAATTAATAGTTGACTGAAATAATTTTGAAACTGACCGATTAATCAGTGATTAATAGTTAGTCAGCCTTTATTTTAAGTGATTAGTCGCCGATCGTTGGCCATCGATCATTGATTAGTCAGAGTTATTGGTCATATTAATCGATTAATCATCTGTCGCCAGTCATATCAACTCATCGTCGTATCAGTCATCAGTTTTGCGAAATCTTATTTTTTTGCCAATACCTGTAGTCACGTTTGTGCAAAATTGCAAACTCCTTTTTGAATTCTCGTGTTTTACATTCAAAAGGAAATTGTCACGTAGCCTTGGTCGAAAAGCAAATTTCGATGGTAACGATAGGGAACTGTCTTTGAATAAAATAGCAAAAACATCTCACGTGTTAAAAAAATATTAGTTCTGTGTAATGTCACGCGTGACGCAATAAAGAAGAAGAAAAGTCATTCGAATTTTTAGATCTCTTTGATAATTCCGGGATTAAAATTCATTCGCTGTTTCCGACGATTACGATGCTTGGAAGCATTGTAATTAATTAGGCGGAACAGAGTGGAGGTAGAAGTCGACAACGTCTTGAGCTGCGTCGAATCGACAAAGACATCGCGCTGCTGGTCACAGCAGCAATTTACTTTCCGCGGCAGTTGCACTGATGACGACGCGCGTCCATTGTTCACACGCGCTATTAGGCTCTCGATTCTGTCTCCGGTGCAAGCGTCATCCTTATCGAGGTGCAGAGGTTGAGGCCTCGTTTGTGCGAGGAACCGGAGGGAGGGCGCATTACCGATGGCACAATGAGGGAAACGCGGCAGCCAAGTTGGTCCCCGATACGGATTGCGGTGGCATTGATAGTAACGAGCCATTAGGGGACGCGTTAAACGTATCTCTGGCGAATCCACTGTTCGCTCAGCCGAGAGACGCCAAGACGACGCTTCCGCGAAGAATGGATTTTCGTCGCACGGATTTGTATACCTCCCTCTCGCCTCCGCGAACCTCCATTCCCCCTCTGGCGTTTTCCCCCCTATCCTGTCGTTTTCATCGCGCGTTTCGTCCCGTTCGACGTCCTAACGATTTTCAATTACTCCATCGTTCGATACTTTTTAATTTGCCGCGCCAAGTTGTTTCCAATTTTCACGAAAAGTTTCCTCGCGTGCTCGTCGGCATTTTATTTGGTAGGTTACTTGATTGATTACACACGTTGTGCCGTTTGAAACGTCGGTGAGCAGAGGATCTGGGCTTTGCGGCAAGAAATTTAATTTCTTCACATTGTACACGCGTGCAACGTTACGAAAGTGAGCGTGAATAATTTTCCGTAACTGTAATAAGTCATTGTTATATATTATAGTTATACAGGTGCATGTAAAACAACAGTACAGACTGCAATTTAAAAAACTGCACGACTTGTACCTCAGTATACGATTCGTCTCATTGAGAGGCCCAGATGTCCTGTTCCGACTAGGAAACGAAGACGACTTTTTTGCCATAAAATTATATCGATACGCAAACATTTGAATGGATAGAAAACAAATTACAGATGCAGTCGCTCAGTACTCTAAACAACGCCACTCCTACTCGAGGTCTACCCCACGCCCCCTCGCGAATCACGTGACCCAAATCAACCAATCGCCAATTTTCGTTGCATCAGCGTTGCACCTGAATTGGCCCGATTTTCTAGATTACTCCCGCTAAAATCACTTTCAGTGATAATAACAGTTACAAAAATAACAAAGTACCAATTATAAAAGATAGCATACGAAAATTGATGTGATCCTTTACTATATATTCGATCGTGAGGTATCCTTTAAATACAGGTATCGATCGTTAAGACCAGGATTACCAAGCGGCTAATAATTTTCCATGGAAAGTGAATGTATTTTCAGAGTATCTGAATAATTTTTACTAAAATATATAAATAGAAATTTGTAATCTTTGCGCTTCAATTTCTTTGCTATGAATTTTG
This sequence comes from Melipona quadrifasciata, assembly GCA_001276565.1. Lineage (NCBI taxonomy): Eukaryota > Metazoa > Arthropoda > Insecta > Hymenoptera > Apidae > Melipona > Melipona quadrifasciata. The sequence continues at coordinate 1,844,513 of KQ435720.1, read as the reverse complement.
TGCCTTAGTTGTCGATAGTTCTCGAATGTTAACGAATCCCTCGATTCATCTGCCGCATCCTCCCTCGTAACACAAAGCTCGTAACGCCGAAGAAGCGGAGAATGCGAGAGTGAGAGCGAGAAAGAGAGAGAAAGAGAGTAGGAACGAACGACTCACGAATAGCGAACCGAGCAACAGGGTCAATCCCTGCTAGATTACTTTTCAAGTATCTCAATAGGACTAGTTTAGTCGACTGCTTACGGCTTGTTACCGCGGTGAATGCGAGCCGCGCGACAAAACGACACCCGGGCACAAAGCCGCCGGAGAGACGACATAAAAGAGCGTTCAGGCCCACTCACCAGACGTTGCTCGCACGTTACGTTTATTAAGTTGGTTAAGTAGACACGCACCGTCAAGCCGGCCGACTTTTTAAGCTGTTCCGTTATTGCCGCCTGGCGCGTACATACGCGCGTCGCTTCCGGCTGGTCGGAGCGGAATGGCATTTTTCACGCGACCACCCCTGGTGATATTTCTGTTTCAGTGTAGTTACGGCATCCGGCGGCACGAGGTACACCAGAGCGCGTGTTTGCCAGAGGAACAGAGAGAGGGAAAGGGCGAGAGAGAGAGAGAGAACAGACAGACAGACAGAGAGGACGAGATACAGCACGGATCGCCGCAGTGCAAATCGGTGCATCGTGAGACAGGTATTTACAAGAGTTTTACTATCGTGTTTCAAGCAGCCAGCCGCCGGATACGCGGCGGGCGCACGGTTTTGCAAATTCTCGCGTTCGACCGCGAATTCGCGGTTTCCAGACAATAACCCGGAAAAACCGGTTGTCGCTTTACGTTCGAGCCGCTCGCGAAAAATTTCATCGGGTCGCGTCGCGTCCCGTCCCGTTATCGCGGAAATCACGAGCGGACCGCGTGCCGCGCTCGGAAAATACGGCGCCGCCATAAAGCTCGCGTTATCTTAACGTCATTGCGCGTGACAGACGTGCTCCGTGGTTCTGCTGCCACTGGGACAATCGCGACTGCGACGGACCCGAACTCGATGCGCGGTATCGTCCACCAAAGTTACGAGACACTGATCAACAAAGATAACGTCGCCTAATTGAAAGCGTGCAATTACGTCGCGTTTCAAGGTCTTGGACGTACGTACGTACGTACGTATTTGTTGTCAACGCAACTCGTGTAGAGGGTGCAGATCAATTTTGGAAAGTTGGAGATTTCCACGAAGATCGTTAAGAGTATTAGCATTGTCCGAGAATGGGACATGGTCACAATTTGCGCCTGGTTCGTTCAAAAATTACCACGAACGAATCGTTCAGAAACTCAACCTAAACCTAATCTGAAACTATCGTCGCATGGAACACCGTGCGAATATTTTTGTCCGCGACGGGGATGTCTTGGCCGGCCAGGCCAACGACGATCGTTGCTCGACGTTATCGTCGGATCCGGTGTGGATCCAGCGTTAATCCGTCACGTTCTGAAGCCAGAGAGACGACCAATCGGTAGCCTTGCGGGAACGAACGAATCGCCGTCAGGCTAGGACAGCGGAGCACAGATGGTCGAGCCCCGTTAAAGGATAATCCGGTTGATTTTGCAAGATAGCGAGTAGTAGCCCGCGCAGATTGGGCCGGCAGAAGGACCTCTATTGGATCAACCGGTAGCCTTTGTCTCGCCGCGCTTTCAAGTATATCCGCGGGACAAAGTACCAACTGCTACTGTTTTTAAATAGTTTAGCCAGGAATTGGGCGGCCGCCCAAAGTAAGCTTTTGTTCGCGTTGCTCCACGTCCGCGTCGTTGATTTACCGAGGTACTCTCGCCGCGGTACGGCTTGACGCGAGACGCCTCGATGCATACTTTGATCTCGGCGCACACGCGACAGTATCTACTATCGTCGTTACCGGGGCAGACAGAGAGCAGTCGGTATTGTCTTTTTATTTCTCTCTCTCTCTCTCTCTCTCTCTCTCTTTTCTTTTCTTTTCTTTTCTTTTAGCGACTGGATGAAAGTTTTCGAGATAGGACGGTTTATGAGCATCAGACAGAAGGGAGTTTAAAATGCGAACATTTTGGGAGAAGACGCATTTCGTCATTTATTATTTATAACCATGTTATCGTTCAAATTTAATCGACTGTACAGCGTACAGTATAATTCTCGACGACAGAGAAGCCAAACCTCAGACAAGAGTGTACATTTCCGTACATTCTGAAAGTAGAAATGGTTTGTAAGAGAATTTAAAATGCAAACATTTTGGGATTACCTACGTGTAACCATTTTACGAATTTAATCGATTGTGTAACAATTCTCGAAAATGAGAGTCAGGCCTCAGAAAAGAATTATAAATCTCAGATAACTCATTACATCTACGCTTTGATAAAATTTTGCCAAAAGGAACGAAACGTTCTGCAAGATTGATTACTTTTTACACCTACGGAAACGCAATTTCTCCGTAGAGCAGCAGCGATCGGTGGTTAACCGCGGGACACGTGCAAAATGTCGTTGCATAAATCCGCGAATCCGGTTGCGAGTGCGATCGGTCGATCGAAATTGGAAATATAATCGCGGTGCTCCTCCCGGGCGACCGTCCGAGCAACAGACGGAGAATCCCCGATGTCGCGTCGCGTCGCGTCGCGTTGCGCCGCGTCGAGAGCGAGGCTCGCTCGGTATTCGGCGTCAGCGTCTTGAATGGTGACAAACGGCATGTACCGCGAACACACGGTTGCGCGCCGTGGCTGTAACTCGAGGTATGAAGGGGCCCTGCAGCGCGTGAGCAATGCGGATGCACCGCGAAGCCAACGGCGAACATACAGTTGACAGAAGCGCTTACGGAGGCGAGAGATCGTGTGCCTCTGTTTCGCCGTTTGTCCCCGTGTCTCTCTCTCTCTCCTCTTTATCCGGAGCCGCTCGTTTCTCACCGCCCGGTGCGCGACGCTGCGATCCCCGGGTTCTCCTCGTCCCCTGTGTTTCCCATCGCGATTCTCCTCGCGCGTTGCAAATCGTCCGAGCGGCTCGTCCTCTCGCCTGTTATTCGTGCTGCGCTTCATCGAGCTGTTGGAAACGCGGCCGCAAGCGCGAAGGTAGTTGGGAAACGCGCACTTTGGGGGTATTTCGAATCTCGTGGATTTCGTCTACGGCCGCGTTGCAGGTCGTGGACGTTCGATTATTCAGAGCGCGGAGGAGAGACGTGTGTTTTTAATTTTTTTTTCGAGACAGATGGATATTTTGCCATTTTTTATCGTAGTAAATCTCAGCAGTAAGTAACGAGATTGGTGTTTTTTTTTTTTTTTATTAAAAGTATGCAAAACTTGGAATTGGAAATTCCAAGTGGTCCTAATTCAGTGTCCACAGTGGCAGCTACTAAAAAGTTATAACCTTGCCGACGCAACTACAATTGTCTTCCAACGACTCCATTAGATCCACCTGTTCAGAAATATTGTGCTCGTTTTAATGGGTCGTCGTTTAAATCCACGTGTCAGCGTGTAGCAATTGGGCCGCAACATATCCTAGAGGAAACGTAGCAAATTTCGAATCAATTCTATAAACTAGCAATAAAAGGTCGAGGGTCGAGCAGAAACGGCACCGCGTATTTCGGAGTGATTTTACAGGCGATACAAATTGATATCGGGGCGATTGTTACTCGCGCGATATATGGGTTTATGGTTACCGCGAAGCCGTATATATTCGGGACGGTTACAAGGGACATTAAAACGGCGGATCGATTAAACGCGGCCAATTAAAACTTAATGGCGGCGAATTAAGCTCCATAAAAGCCGAAGGGTGAGATTTTTTTTTTTTTTCACCGGCATCGTCTTTCTCCGTTTTTGCTCGGTCTACCGATCCTCCCTGCTCGGAATAAATGGTCCCCACCGCCGTACCGCTCGATTCCTTTTTTTCACATCATTTTTCTTCTTTTCTTTTCTTTTCTCTTCTCTCTTCCTTTATTTTTTCCTTTTTTTTTCACCCTCTTTCTCGTAATGAAAGCAGCACGCGAGTTTAGATACACCGGCGAACACTTACGGGGGACGAAATGGGAATATTTCCCATTTTTTCCTCAGTTCGAATCAGCGTAAGATCGTGATCGGCGCAACACGCGATACCACGCGGCACCGACTCGTTATTTGAAAAGTTACACACACGGAACCAGCTGGAATTCGATGGGACTCGATTAAACCAGGTTAAATCCAATAGAAGCCAAAGAATAGGATTTTTTCCCTCGGTCCGCTCCCTTTCGTTCTTTTTACCTATTCAAATACAGATCCGTACTTATTATTGAGATTCTCTTAGCTTGGATAACACAATCCAGCCGATAACAAAGGACACGGTAAAGGTAACAAATACGATTGTTCAACGACTTCTTTAGCCTTTAACTCGTCGATTCTACACGTTACATTTTAAATTATAAAAATTGTAACGCGCGTTACAAATTGTATTTACCAAATGTCATAGAAATTTATTCTCTCAGAATCTACGGTCTAATTGTAATGCAATTCTTTCGTCAACGTTCGCGAGAAATTAAATTTCTACCGCGGAGTGAAACGGACTCTACAATGGCGATCATCGCGTTAGTGAGTAGAATACCCGCTGACCGAGGGTTAAACAGAGAACGAGTCGCGAAACTTGACGAATGATTAAAACAAACGAAGCATTCAGTCGTTGCGATCTAAGTTTTCTCCGTCAATTTCTTTTCTTCTCTTCAATTTTCTGCCGAGGGGGGCAAGATTTCCAGTTGCAACTTTTGGCGGCCGCGGCAGTTGACAAATTAGAATTCGAAAATTTTTTCTCTCCGCGGCGCCGGGGATTCTTTGTCTCCCGTCCCGTCCAATAATCCTAACTTTCGTTGCTCTTTCGCCGCACGTGTGTGTACACACGCCTCGGCGTGGTATCGTGCACGTAGCACAGAGTTACACAGAAACGTGCACGGAAGCGGAAACACACAGGCGCGCAGAGAGAAGAGAGAGAGAGAGAGAGAGAGAGAGAGACAACTTTGGGCAAGAGAGGAGATACGGCGCATACGTAGAGAGGCCACACAGCACAGTACAGCCCCGAAGCATAGTCTCAACTCGACTCGAGCGGCTGAATCGATCCGCGAGCCTTCCCCTGCACGCTCTCCCTGCGGCCCTAGAACCAACGTCGACCACCTATCTCACCCCTTTGCACCCTCTTTCTCCTTCTCTTTCTCTTTCTCTTTCTCTTTCTCCCCTTCCCCTCCCCCCCCCCTCTCTCTCTTACTTCGGTGAGTGAGTCTACCTTCTCCTCGAGTCTCCGTTTTCTTCTCCTTTCTCCCTGTAGCTGCGTCCCCTCCTGCTTCGACCAACCTGGTCACGCGAACCCTTTAAAAAATGCTTGGCCCTCTCGCGCCCTTCGCGCGAATTTCTTCGATACTTCGCTC
>KQ435720.1:1820391-1832015 GCA_001276565.1 Melipona quadrifasciata | reverse complement strand
GGCGGGAGGGGGGTGGGGGGGGGGCTGGTGGAGTTCGGCTGCCATCGTTCGTTACTCCTCCGTTCGTTCTTCTTCGCTCCCTTCTGGCTCCCACACATCTTCCTCGTCTCGATCCCTTCCACCTTCGACCCCTCTTTGCCCCTGCCCAAGTTGACGAGTCGGTAAATGCTGAGTATTTAGGATTCGCGAGTTTCGTCGTGTAAACTGAGGCGGAGCACGGGAGCAAATATTTGATTTCTAAGTCTCGATGAAACATGCCGCGATTCACCTCCCGGTTTCCCTCCTGGTTACCCAGCTCCGCCAAAGCCCGACTTCCTTCGGCCGGATCATTAAAGCGATTATTAAGCGCGTGTACGTTGGCTGGCACGAGGTTGTTTAATCAGCAGCGGGGATAAGTAGGAGATGAATGTGTCGGAGATGATTGTGTGGAGCGAGCTACGGAACGGAGGGTTGAAAGCGCTGCCGGACGTTCCGTCGAGCAGCCGAGGTCGGACAGTAGGCCACGTAGTCGAGAATGGAATAATTCTGGGTCCCGAGCAGAGAATGGAGCTCGCTCCGAGCTATAATTTGAAAAATTGATTTACTTGATAACTGTACGTGCGTTCTTTCTTTTCTTTTATCCCCGGTAAGCGGGTAAGAGGCTCGTCAGTAGCGTAGTTCTCGTCGCTGAGAGCGATGTGCTCCGTGTAACGTGCGTTTTACAACGGAGCACACCTGGGTCTCGTTTTAGATGGCGGATAAGCACACGGCGTGACAAGGAAATTGTGCAAAATGGACAGGAAAAATGACGAAAAATGACAAAATGGTCATGTTTTTCAAAACAACGAATTTCTGTAACAACTATTGTCGCTCGACGAATATTCAATACACAAAAATTTATATTTGGCAGATGCATATTCTCGATTACGTCTTACTTTATTCGTACGAGATTCAATGAAAATAGCCACGAGCCGTCATGAAAAGAGGCGCAATGAGAAGTGATTCGTTAAATCGGAAAATAAAAGATTAATTGCGTTATTGACTCAAGTCTGGTAATTGCGTGCCAACCGTCGACTTTAGTCTCGGCGACCCCAGCAAAGGAGTCAACTCGAAACTCAACGTTTAAAAAATTGAATGTAATGGGAATCTCCACCTCCGGTCGATGGTCACCGCGGAATATATATGTGGTCAGCAAAAGGAATACCGGAAGGCAAACGGAATACAGGAACACAGAGACACAGAAGAAGGTTTTTTCAGAGGCAGTCGCGCGCAGATGTGATTTCTGTGGGTCTCTTTGTCGATCACAGTCTAGATATTTTTTTCCCCGGGAATATCGACGGAAACTTTCGTGTCCCGTGAAAGCAGTTTTCGACGTTTCGTCCGCTATTTCGCAGGGTATTGTCGAGGCTAGACCGGGGTCCAGGAGGTGCGTTGGACGCCGGCCAACGACGACGGGCCAGCGGAAGGGAATTTCCCTGTAATTTATTTAACAACGAGACCCAGCGCGGAAAAATTCATTCGTTAAAATCGTCTGGACGCCGGTCGAACTGCCAATAAGAATTTCGTACGCGAAGGCAGCTTTCCTTGGAAATAATTTTCTTTATTTACCGGCAGAAGGCGAAATTGTTGAAAATATAGAATTACTCTTCTTTCTCTCTTTCGAGCCAATGCGCCAATGCAGCCGTTTATCGACATCAGGTTTCAGCTCCAAATGTCGGCGAAATGCTTTCGAATTTTAATTCGGTGGAAATGTAACGACGTAATCATTAGACCGCGGAATTCAACGCGTTCGTGGAAAATTTGGAGATGAAAAAAGAAAAGGAGGGGAGAAAAAACGCGCGAAAGAGTGCGCGCAATGCACAAAGACGTGCAAAATACACAAAACGCTGTATAACTGGATCCTGCGTTCTTTTTAAATATGAATTCGCATCGTAACGTAATAAAAGCGTAATAAGCTTCGCATAATGTTTCGTTTCGTGAAACGCGCGTACGTTAATAAAGTATTATACGTGCTGCTGTGTCGCTCATTCGCGACGTGGAAAAAAGTCTATTTGAAACAGGTATTTGCGTGGAACGCCCCGGAGGGCAGCCGCGTCTTGCGAGAATTGAAAGTGTTTCGTGCCTACGGACTGTGTCGTATTCGTTTCGAACGATTATCGCGGCCGCTGGGAAGAGCAGACACAGGTTGTAATCCTTTTTCAGAGACCAGTGAACCCGTGTTTGAACGCATCCCGCGAAGAAACGAAGACGAAGCCGACAGGAAAGTGGGCCGTTCTCCGGTCGATACTCCGCTCTGGCGGCTCGTATTAAACCGAATTTAACAAACCCAGCGAGTTATTCGAGCTTGCGCCAACACTTGTTAAAACAAACTGCAGGAGCAGCTATCGTGTTTTACGCTCGAGTTTGCAAAATACGTTTCGCGTTGAATCCCTTGTTTCACGCGTCGTTCGACATTCTCGAAGTGGATATCAAAATCTAGCTAACGTGTTCTCCGTTTCTTTCTACCGTTTCCTCCCTCCCTCCCTCTCTCTCCCCCCCCTCTCTCTTTCTCTCGTTGCCTCTTGAGGCAAAACAGTTTTTATTCGAGCTGGATGCTGGACGGGGGGAGGGGGCGGTTGAAAGGACAGTTGTTGTTCACATTCTCGCAACCGCGCGACCGCTGTTTAATTACGAGGCGGAATAAATGTTTTAAAGCCGAGACAACTTCGTTATAATTGCGAGCATCTCATTAACCGACAAACAACGGAATAAATTGAACGAGCGAAATTAACTGGGTATCAACGCGCGTGTAACTGATTATTAAACGCGACAAATGCGAGAATTACGTTGACCATTAACATGTCAAGAATTACACAATGAGCCCGTTCGCGGTTCGGGACAGCGGTGGTGCCGGCTGAAACCGAATTCACCCCCCCCCCCGAATTTACCGATTGTTCCTCGGATTAAACCGCGTTCAACGACTATAAAAGATACAAATAAGCAACTGCAAATGGCCGTGGGCGCCTTGGCCGTCCAATTCCACTTTGAAACCGAATGTCCTCCCTGTGAATAATTTTCCGGGGGAACGGGGTCGGTCTTGGGGGGTTTTGGAAACGCAGATGACGGGCGAGAAGGGGCAGGACGCGGAACAAGGGTTTCGAAACTAGGGTCGCTATTCGTCCTGGTCATAGAACATCGCGACGCGACGCGCGAAACGGTGAGCGGGGGAGGGGGGAGAGGAGAAAAAGTATCAAGAAGGGGCGGCGTCGAGTGCGTCGTCGTTCTCGTCGTGCATCAAAGTAAATTAAACAAACACCGTCTCTGTGGCCGCGGTGCCACACGCCACCGCGAGTAATACATTTTATGGACGATTTTGCGAAACCCGCGACTCCCCCTCGCCTACGTCTTCCATCTCTGCTTATCCAACTGCCACGCTCCCGCACGCACGCCGCGTGTGGATGCGTTAATCCCAACCCCCCAGCTAACCCTCGCGGTTGAATGCGCACAGCTAAAAGCCACCACTACTAGCAACCATGCCGCCGCCATTCATCGAGGCGCTTTCCATCCACTCTCTCCCTCTCTCTCTCTCTCCCTCTCTCTCTCTCTCTCTCGCTCGCTCGCTCGCCACTGCTCTGCATTACCTCTTGCCCCATCCGCCCAACTATCCTCCGTCCGTTGCGACCTCTCGAGAGCACAATAGATTCCTGTAACTACCCCTATCTACGCGGCGAATCGAATGGCTGTTTGTGTATTCGAGTGTACGGTTATTTGCCGGACGCTGGCCCGTGTTATGTGTGTACACGTAGTGGCGTTTCGCGAACCCCATGGAAATGCGAGACCGCCCACGGTGCGCCGTTTCGTCGTTTGGCTCCGCGGCAAGAACACCGTGCCGCGCGTTTTTCATCGGCCATTGTTCACTACCCTGGGACCGATGACCGATGCTTCTTACCCCGGAGTCTTCCGTAGTCGTAGTGCCGAGGGTGGAAAGAATCGACGGACGTGAAATTGCCGCTGCCGAGATGGCGAATCTTCTCCTACCGAGCGGAAATCTTTTCAAGGAGAACGTTCTTCGACTCGCTCCCCCCGTCTGATAGGTTCGCCGTTTACTTGGTTTAGGCCCGTTACACGCTGGTCGACGAAAGATCAAACTCGAGGGTTTGTCGGTATCGTAGAGATCGTTCGGTAGAATGGATATTGCAATAATTGTTATGAAGGGTTTAAGGTATATGCTTGATGGAAGGACGAATGGAAAGGATTTGAGGTATGTGAGTGGGGAGAAGAAAGTTGGTTGATGCGTTTCCTCACTGCCTAGACTCATCCAGTGGGGCTGATGATGATTCCTTAACTCCAGACGCTTGTTATAGTAACTACCCGATCACCCATCCTAGCGGAGTTCCGCACACTGCTTTGCTTAACGTCGGAGATCGGCAGGACCTCGACGCTAGGCGCGCAGCCACTTGCGGCTTGTGCTAGTCGATGTTCGAAACTCGTAGTCGAGGGATCCTAGGCCGCTAGAGTTACTTTGGAAAAGAAGACGAAAGAAAGAAGAAATATTCTATGCACACATGCACGCACACGTACACACACACCTTATTACGTAGAGGTCGTAAAGAAAGAATAGAGACAAAGTTTGAAATGACGCTATTCAATATGAAGCACGTAAAGTGTATAAAAGACGTAAAATTTGAAATTCCGACTTGGTTTATGACAAGTAGAAAAATACGGCGGAAACGTAGCTTGTCGCAGCGTGTTTTGTTCCTAGCTGTGATCTCTGTGTGTGATATCTCTTCTTATTGTATAATTTAATCGTCGGGTGACTGACCAATGCGAGAGTGCGAAACTGGCTTTACACTCGCGCTTGTTGTTACTCACCGAACGTCACGTTCGAACCGTATCTTTCCTCGAATATGAAGGTCGCGTGTGCGAGAGTGGCGTGGTGCGAGAGTCCGAAAGGGTTTCGTGGAACGCGGAGGAGGACGGGAGTGTGAAAAATGCGAGGACGGGAGGGATCGAGAAAGGGCTAAAGGCGTCGCGGTGCGCCTCTCTCTCCGGATGCCGTGACCAGCATACGCGAGGTTATTTACGCTGCTGCTCGCGGAGAAAGCGCGCCCCCACGTGTGCCTTTTAATAATTGCTCCCGTCAAAATGGTTGCAATTTACGAGCCTGCTCCTCCGTATTATAGCCTCTTTCTGCGGTGTGCGTTAGCGTCAAAGAGTGTCAAACGTTCTTCTCGAGCGGCGAGTCTGTATTTCTCTCGGACAATCGGAGTGGAAAAAGAACACGTGTTCGCTAGATCGAGTCAAGGCTGTCCCGAATTTTCACGCATATCTTGGAATAATAATTTCCGTTTACCCGGACGGCGTGCGAGGGAAACTCGTAAAGAAAGCCCGGCGAGGTAACCGCTCCTCTCACGGGCCAAGGATTTCCGTAATTTCATTCGGTTCCCCTAATTCCGAGGAAATTGGTTGGGTTAGGAGGGTGCAAAAATTCGGCGCTTCTCGGCGTTGGTCTTTACGATCGTTCGTGAGACGATAAACGGACCCGAGGAAATTAGCCCAGGCGAGGCTAGACGATTTTCGCTACACAGAACGATCGGAACGTTCGAACGATCCTCGAGCGATACGCGAGGCACGACGTGAGGCAGGAAGGAATTGTAGCCTGGCAATTCTAGTTGGAACACCTGTGCAACGTGCCGCCAACTCGTCCGACTCGCGACACATCGAGCGAATTTAATTGCGGCGCGAGATTACGGATCGGCTCGCGATCGGTTTGACCCGATTCCCGTGGAAAGCGGGAACAGTATTTCGGGATCCACAGCGTGTGTACACACCGGAGCCGAGTATAGATCGACGTTATCGTACGCCGCAGTTCATATCGTTTCTGCCTCGGCTACCTATCCGATCGGCCGTAAAAATTCTGAATGACGGGGCACGATTCGTTCGTCGGAGACTCCTGCGACGTTTGAAGCCGCCATCCGTGCGTCCAGCTTTCGTTCCGACGAAGGAAGATCGACCGATCGGTCTGGCAGAATAGACACGCATGACGAGCTCCATTGGGTCGCGCTTATTGCGTCGTTTCCCTCTGTGCGAATGGCTTTCGCGAGAGTTCGTCGAGTCCGAGATGCACGCGTTTTGTTCCTTGTTCGATCAACCTATGGATCATTGAGAGTAACTTTCGATCGAAGCGAAGATCTTTACACGAGACACGTGATTTCTCGTGCAGCAGAGTCTCGTTTAACTAAAGCTAAGACAGTTTTTCTCATGCTGCTCATGATGTGAAGATATTTTTTTGGAGGTGGGATACGTTTCAAATAAAATATCGCGCGTGCTTCGAACAACTTAAAGAATGAGAATTATACTTGCTGCATTCCAACACGGTGCATTCTAGATTGGAGAATTTTGTTTTGCTTTGACTTCACTAACAGAATGACTTTGTTAGGGACTAAACATTTTCTAGATTAGTCGGCCATGGACGGATTTCATGCTTTCCTGGCCATGCGAAAGATTTATCGTCTTGTTTAGTGACTCGTGACTAGATTGACAGCTTATCAGGAGTCCTAACCGCTCATTGCGACTCAGCGAAAGTGTTTTCATCTGTGAGCCTGTTGTCGAAATCGGTCGCTATCCCGCGAATCTGTTTCGACCCACTGAATGCCACGTGAAAGCCAGTGGCTTTCGCGCATGTCACCCTTTGAACTCTACTGACAAAGAATCGTTTTTAGGTTTAAAAAATTTTCATTTCACCGACTGAAGGAAACTAGCTTCGCAGTGTGGCATCTGAACCGAAACGATCGATTTTAGAATGGAAAGAATTGTACCTACAATTAGCAACCGAATTGGTTTCTTCGCACTTTGTACCATCGACTCTTTGTACTTTAAATAAACGCAACGTCTTGGATCTTGGACATATAGTGAGCCAAGGGGTATCGCAATCGACAGTTAAAGTCACGCATAAAACGTGACGTCCGCTGAAAAAATGCGAACAGATTTCTGTTTTCAGTTGCCACTTGATAAAGTTGGTCAATGTCGCTGATTTCTGTAGTGTCTTTGGTTTAGTCGCGTTTTGAAATAAAAGAACATTCATACTCGTTGGAGTAATTCCCGACAGCTCGAACTCGGTCATTACCAACGTTAACGGTCGATCGGTAACTGCAGCGCGGGATGGCGCGGGTTGTTTCAGTTGACGGGGGGGGCCGCGATCGAAAGCGAGGCATCGTTTATCTAGACGCGAGTCGGCCGGTGCTCAACGCTGCTCTCGACAGTGATCTGTCGGTTAATACGTCAGTACGATCTATGTAAATGGAAAGCGTCCGGTCTGCGAGCCAAGCGGCCATTACGCAGGCATCGACCGCGGCTAAATCGCCTCGAAAATATTCAAGTTGCCGTGCGCGAGCACCAACGGAACCGCTCGGACAAATTTATTCGTATTCGCACGAAAGCTCGGTAATTAATCTGAACCCCCGCGTCTCTGCCGGTCGATCGATATTTCTTCTCTTTCTCTGTTTGTTTTCCCGTCTGTCTCTCGTTTTCGCGAGGTCACGAGGAGCCCGCGTACACACGGAGGGGTTCCATCGCTGTTAGGGATGGGATCGAGTCCGACGTGTACTATACTCGAAAGTAAAAACATTTGCAAAGTATCTTTCGTTCGTGGCACAGTATCTTGGAATGAGTAAACTTGCGTTACTCATAAAATATATATAGAAAATATGTATAGAAAAACAGGATGTTTGTCACACTACAGAATCGTCCATCTAAATTAAAAAGTCGTGTTCGGTCAATTGTCTCTTAATATCGTCCTTTTTATTAATATTTAATTATAATCACAAATTGTAAAAGGGATAAATAAAAGTCAGTTTATTGTTATTTATTGTTTCTCAGACGCAAAGTTGCGGTGAAATTTGTAATGTTCCATCGCAATCGGAGCAAATTGTAAGAACAATCAATAAGAGTTAGTCTATTGCCCTTTTGTCAGATAGAATTGTCAGACATAGACGTTCGTAATGTTTCATAATGATAATCAGAATTGTAAGAATGGTCGATAAAAGTCGTTCCACGATATTAATTTACACGTAAAACATTGTCGCATTTCCTGACTTGGAAATATTTACAAAGGATCGCTTTCTTCTTCTTTTTCTTTTTTCGAATCCAACCCGATCAAAAGTTCCGAGGCTACTTGCGAGGTGCTCGATCCCATCTCTAGCTACCATGTCGGCCGCGACACGCTGGCAAACGCGCGGCAGCGTGCATGAATCTAGGAGGGCGTCTCGCGCCCCGCTCTTTCCCCAATTAGTCGTTCGGCTATAATTCGCGTTAATCCGCGAGTCGCGCGGAAATCTCCACATTTAAATCACCGTGCGATCAGCCAATTAGTCGTGCTCGGTTGTAGCCGTCGCTCGATTATCAATTACCGTGACCATTCTAACGACCAACAGGGGAAAGAGAGAGAGAGAGAGAGAGAGAGAGAGAGAGGGGGGGGGGGGCTTAAGCTCTCTCTAATTCAATTTTCCGTGAAGCATCGGGGGGTTCGGTGGACGCGCCGGGCCTACGGTTGCGACGCGGCGTTAGCGAACTGCGTGAAAATTCCCTGGGAAAGACTGGGCGCTCGCTTGTTATCGGCTCGAGATCGCAGACGTCGACTCGCGTGCCGAATACACGTACTATACGCGTCGCTTTCGATCCTCGATCAACGTGCTTCGAGTTTTCTCTCGTCGCTCATTTTCCGTACTACGCAGCAGCATCTCTCGATTATTCGTGTCTTGTCTATCCCATCGGTCGCGAGATTCCTCGTCGGTCTTTTTCTTCTTTTCGTAGATCGTTCGACCGTATATTGTTCGATATTATTCGTTCGTATCGTCGAAGCGTGGTTATGTCACAATAATTTTTATCGAGCACGAGACAGCGATAAACGAAACGTGAATGTATCGATATTTTACGGACATTTGCTGATATATAATATTTATTTTTTTTTACATCTATTATATGAAACATTTTGAAATTATAAAATATCATTAGAATTATTATACATGTAATTTTATGTACCATTAAATTCCCTAAAAATCATCCCAATGATTGAACATTGAAATTAACGTATAATTAACGTATAATATAACGTATAATTAACTGTTTAAACATTTCTCTGGCGCAATATTGAATACCTTGCAATTTCCACGTACACGCGTATATTTTCAAATTAGCTCCGATATAATCCAATGTAATCGTGGCAATCGTATCTCGTTACAGCGTTAACAAAGTTTCAAAATGTTCCGTGCAAGTAACACAATACGCGTGCGGGTAAGTGTTCAAACAGTGTTCGTAAGGGGCAACGTATAATATATCCACGTGTCGAAGAGCGAATTCGCCCGGTTCGAGTGGTACTCGGCCCACCTAACAAGAGGCACAGCGCGAACGGACGAGTTAATAGAATTCGTAAAGCTGGCACGAATATTTATTCCACTGTTTCTCCAGGCTGTAGCGAAACTGAAATACTCCGCATACCGAATTACTATTTGTCAGATGCATACGTATCGCTGTACCATTGCCGCCCCTTGGAATTCCTCGGCTGCCGCGATATTCCACGGCGCGAACGCGAGCAGACAATTCCAATTGTTCGGCTCGCGTTCGCCGATACAATCTCTCGTGGAACGAATTTTACGCGAATCGAGATACCGATCGGGCAAACTTTTCAGACAATCGCGGGGAATTATCGAATTTCTCTCTCTCTCTATCTCTCTCCATTTTCTCTTCTTTCACCGGCATGCCTCCTCTAAGTATTTACCCTCTCCGAACGAGATGCACTTGCGATTCTTCGGAACCCTCCGCGTACGTGCGTCACGCGCGCTTACACTCGTACTCGCGTGCCTGATTTCCTTGCTCTCTCGTCCCTTTCTCGTCCATCCACCTACGTGCCTTATTAAAACGTTCTTCAGCCGCGGGTACACGTTACACCTAGAGCACCCTCGTCGTTTGTGCCGACTTCATTCTCTCGCAGCAAAGATTACTTTTCACTTCTTCGATTCGAGAGTCATCGTCCAGGAGTCATTCCCCCCTATCACCTTTCACACGCTCTCGATCTGAAAATCTTTTTTCTTTTTTATCACTGAAAGTGATTTCAGCGCGGGTGAGCCAGAAAATCGGGCCTCTTCAGAGGTGCAACGCCAATGCAACGAAAATTAGCGATTGGTTGATTTGGGTCACGTGATTCGCGAGGGGGCGTGGCGTAGACCTCGAGTAGGAGTGGCGTTGTCTGGTACCGAGCGATCGCGCCTGTAATTTGTTTTCTATCGATTCAAACGTTTGCATATCGATAAAATTTTATGGCAAAAAAAGTCGTCTTCGTTACTTCTGGGCCTTTCAGTGAGATGGATCGTACTGGGGTACAAGTCGTGCAGTTTTTTGTCTCTCTCTGTCTCTCTTCCTGCATTTTGAATTCTCGAAAAACGGGAAGGTAAATTTCTCCGGCGCTTATGGTCTCGAAACTTTTCGGTGCAGTCGGGTAACGAGCGGACACCGGCGGATTTGCTTACTTACGGCTGTTCGATAACAACGTCGGCTTAAGATATGCAGGAACTGTTCCGATAATTCCGATGACCCGATTTCCAAGATTATCGACAAGAAAACTGGCGCGCAGGGCCGCGACTCTTCCCTCTTTTCTCGTTCTTTTACCCAGACAGATAGCTCGCAGGAGGTCGTCGACGCTTTCGAATCGAACTCGAATCTTATCGTCGACGTGACACTGCTCGTTCGGTTATATCCTCTTCTGACTTTTAGCCAAATTTTGAGAAACTTTCGTTTTCGGTCGGATAATTACTCAACTCGGTGCACAAGCTTTTACAGCGGTGGAGAATTTTTGTATTTCTCCGCGTATGGAATTTCGCGTGGATTAATTATAAAGGGAGTTTTTAATGCAGCGCAAAAAGATATCAAAATAAGTGGGAGGAAAGGAAAAATTTTTATTTAGAGACTCTCGAAACTTGCAACTTGAAAAATTCATTCGACCGAGCAACGTTTCTCGCTGTTCGGATACTTGAAAAATTCAGTGCGACACGACGCGATAATAGCACGGCTTGCCAGAATTAACAGGGGAAGTAGAGCACGAGCGTTATAATATCATATGGAAGAAAGTCCAAAATTGGTACTTGCATAAATTATGTAGCCACATATACATATAGGTACGTTCATGTATGAACCAAAATTGGAAATTTCTTGATCCACATTGATAACGTAATCGATCCGGGCTTTGATGTCGTACTTATTCGTTCCTTTTAAGAACGGAGCTAATTCTGTTTCGTAGCCACAATGTTGAAAAGCAAAATCCAACGAGTAAGTAGATCAGAAGGAAAGACTTTACAAACGAAACGATGTTCATTCTTACGATGAAATTAAACGTGTGTAATCCCCCATTTCCAGAAAAATTACGAACTGTTTCGTATTTCGTTCGCTCTTGAAACCTTCCTCGGCAGAGGAAGACGACGTTCGAGACGCTCAAACAAGTGCCCGCGTTCAATTACGAACGCGGATCATGTAAGTTTATGGTAATAGGGACAAAGTACCGCAAGAAAGTTGGCCAACTGTCAGATACAGCGATTCGTGACAAAGAGATGGCCGACCTAACCGACCGAAATCCGATTTGAAAGTTTCCGTCCCCCGCGAAACTGTCGACCAGTTTC